>JAQBSW010000787.1:0-168855 GCA_029291075.1 Eudiplozoon nipponicum | reverse complement strand
TATATCATTGTTAACAGTTACAAAATATAATTAAGTTGTAATACATTGTGGGTTGTATCGTATGTAGCGTTTTGTTATGTTCTTTATTTTAAATTTATGTCTGAGTTGGCGGAAATCTTTTGTTAGATTATAATAATATTTATTTCTTAGCGTTTAATGGTAAATCGAATGTAATTTTATTGATTGTTTATTTGAAATGTAAATTCGTTATAAAAAATCATAACTTAAATTTGATACTATGTGCAAGTTATTTCATGCGTTCAGTATCTGCAGATGTAACCTGAAACAAAGCACTCGCTTGCACATAATTTAGTAAGGTCTACGGTGATGCTTAAGCATAAAGTTTTAGTTTTATCCAAATCTTAGTTACTTTTCCTTCGCTTTTTCTTTGGGAAATATCTGTTTTTCCATTTAAGTTAAATCTTGGAAGTTACCTAGCTTCAGAGCTGATTTTATTTATAAAGTATTGCGAAATTCAATTTTCCGTACATTTATTCAAAGAACTCCATATAAGATGTTTTATTTTTGTTCAATTAATGCAATCGGTTATCATATTGTAATCATCAGTCTACTATTATAACCCTATGCTTGATTCTGATCTTTGTTTATATACATTTTACAGATAATGCAAAGTATTCACCAACTGCCTATTTAGTGACCGTATGATTATTTATTTGTCATCTTATAGATACCATCAACGCCGTTATGTTCTAACCATTTTATTGTAGCTATCTCTTGCTGGTTTCGTATATTGCCATTTTTCTTGAAACGATGGAAAGCTCAAAAGAAAAATATAAAGCTTAGATTTTTATAAAATAAACGTAACATTTATAATTTTGTTAAGTTTGACTATTTCCTACTATTGAGGCATGGTTGAAAATACGATTCTATACTATGATGAAGTAATAAAGGTTGTAGTATTTTTATACTTGTACAGCTTACTTCTTGTTGGATACTCATGTGGTGCTACGTGCAACTTCAAATTTTTATTAATATTTCTTTCTAGGCGAATTCGCACAGAGCTGGTGGCTTTGCATCGTGAACGTCTTAAGATCTTGTCGCCTAGCGAACGAAAATGTACATCATGCGGTCGGCTGTTTATTGCAATTTTTGTTCCCAGTGTACAATGCACTAAATGCAAACGTCTGGTGTGTAAACGCTGTCTTTTTAAACTGCCATACGAGCCGGATGCCAACACCTGTCGTTTCTGCCACCTTGAAAAGTAAGCACAGTGATTTACTTGAGACATACTGTTGAACAAATACATGTCTACTTACCCGCTTACATACTTTAATCTAAAATTAACACATACATGCCTACATCTATCCATCCATGTATACATACATACAAAACTACTTACCTACATACATATAAATCAATGCATACATGCATACACACATACGTGCGCATATAAATGCATATATATATATATATATACGTATGCATATACACATATATACACATACAATAAATTAGTGCATACATGCATACCTAGGTACATAACTAAATACATACACATACTTGCATAAACATGAATACAGAAATGCATACATGTATGCCGACATAAATAAAGCATACATAGCTTTTTCAAAGATAACACGTCATATAGAATCCGTATAATTTTGCTTCTAGTTGACCACTAGAATAATTTTCCTATGAATATCGTTTATGTAAGTCACTATTGTTTTTATCACATCATCCTCAGCAAGTCAAACCATTCGAAATCTGATGAAGTTGTTAAAGTTTCAAGATTTTGAGTGTATACATTATACATGAAAAAATTAGTATTGCATTCTAGGGATTATAGTTTTATAAATACGAATTTGATAGGTATTAATTTTTAACGGTGATCGATTACGCCGGTAGCGAAAAAAATCATTAAATCAAGTTAGCGAGCTTGACTTAAATATCGGTCCCATTATATTTGACCATTAGCGCAACACAGCAAATGTTTGGATATTGGTCTTCTAAGGTACATATGCGATACATTGCTTAATTTTTTATAATAATTGTGAGATGCAGATTTATATTTGATGGTTTAATAACAAAAATAATGTTTCTAAAAAACCAATATGATTATCTTTGTTCAGTACTTGACATTTTTGTTGGTTGTAAAAATCAAAGAATAGCTTCTTCCTTTCGTTATTTTACAAGAGAGAATGCTGTTTTTTAAATTACTACTCCATCAAGCCAACCATTGTATTTATCTTTCTGTTAATCTGTTAAAGTCTTTCTAGATATCTTAGTTTACTAGCATTGGTTTTATCAGCGCATGTTTGCGCCTCATCGAATATAAATAAATTAGAACAGATGACAGGAAATTTTTGCTGTCTTCGATTATCATGCACGTATTAAAGCTATTTGTATTTTTTGTCCTTTTCGATTGCGAAAAGTAACGTTTTGACAGCTAACCTGTGTGGGGATCGGGAACAAATGCTGACTCCGCGTTTTTTATTTCAATTTACGAAAAACCTATCATAAGCAATGTGTAATCTGTATTGTTGAAGATGTTTCGATAGTTGTACTATTTTGAAGCATCGTTCACGAACTAAATTATAAAATATTCAATTGCTTCAAATCGCTTTTAAATTCTGCCTTAGTTACCAGAAATCGAAGCCATTTTGTTTTTACGTATTTAACTTGCAAGTTCTGCTTCACTTTTGTGAGACAAAACGGTCCGTAAAATCAGCTTCGTTAAGCGTAATTTTGGTTCGAAGAACATTCATTCTGGAGAGTCTGATCATTGGGCAAATTGGCGGATACACGTTATTTAAAGCTTCGCACAAGCTCGGTAACACTATTCTGTAGCTGAAGTGACAATCTATATTTCAATGACTATATTGAAAATGTCTTGATTTTTGAGACGGATAAAACTTTCATCCACGTAATGTGGATCCGATATCTAGGTGATACTTCTGAAATGGATTTATTTATGTTATAAGAGCCCCTTTTCTGAACTTATTGAGTTGAATATATTGTATTGAGTAGTCACAATAAAGTTTTGCTGTAGTTTTTATTCCTCATGGTTGAATATGAGCTGTACAGGCACACTAGGTCGCCCATTCCTGGTGGAAATGAGTATTTTCAGTATTCCCTCTTTTAGATAGTCTGCCAACGAAGGCTAACGAGTATCAACTCCTTGGACACCAGTGACCAAAGCTTCTTTCAGCAGTCGAAATTTGGCTTTCGCGTCTGGCATGCTTGCTCTTATGTCATCACTCCTAATTTCACACTATGGACTACGGGTAGACAATTATAAGATTCACATGAAACAGGAAGATGGTTGTTACTCAGTAGACCCGACTTGATTGAAAATGGCCTCCTTATCAGATGGGTTGTGCAGGGTGGATAAACGAAATCAGACTACTACAGACATCCTCATTTCTGATTCGGCCTCTTTTTTATTCTAAATCTAAGAAAAGCGCTCTTTTAGATTCTCTGAATATGTTGGATGTTGATCACATCACTGAACTCAATGTCGAATAGCATATATCGCAAATAGTTAAACTAAACTTCTATTCATTAAAACTAGGTCAGACTTTCACCTCAGTGCAGTTTATGTGCAATCATTAAAACAACTTGGGCAATAAGAAGCTCTAGCACGTGGATAGTATAGATTAATAATTAATGTCTGTTTTGTATCTGAAATCAGAATTCAAGATACTACGAGTATTGTAGCACTTTGTTAACTTTCGTTTTCTACAAATTATTGGTTTCGACCCTCTGGTACCACGGAATTTGCTCAAGCCGAAAAATTTGTAATCGGTTTTATCATAGGCTCACGAGATGATGTTCGTTAAACTAACCGAATGCCTGTAAACAGCCGACTTTATTCGACACGATTACTGATATCTATTAAAGCATGGTTGGAAAACTTAATCAATGTTGCCCTGTCGTTCTATCTGAATATTCTCCCATCGATTATAGCAATGATGCCTTTAATCAGAACTACATCCTTTATTGTGTAGAGCGAGGTATTCAGATATAATCTTGATAAGGATTTGAATTTGGTGCGACGCGGAATTTCATCTTGATGCGCAATGAAAATGGTTAACTTCTGTTGGATAGCTGCGCGGAGCATCTATTTTAACCCAGTAGAACGTTAATTATGCCTGAATAGCACACCCTTTAGAAGGCATTGCCCCTTTTGCTGTCCTCCATCTACCGAAAAAATTTAGGCTCTAATCGATCATTATAAATTTGTCTTAAGTCCATCCCCTCCTCAACGTGGTACGACGGTGTCAACCATGTCTCGATGGCCGATCGTACATGGGTTAACGGGGCTATGGCGGTGGTGTCACTAGGGCGTGGTGGATTTCCGACCGGCAATCGGATCTCCTTATAAAATACCACATGAGCCCGACGACGGCACCACGACCTCGGCGTGTGTTCCCCGCCACAAAAGGGTTCAACAGCCACAGGATTACATGGACTCCTGGACAGTACCCCGTACTTCCGAATGGCGAATGAGCTCTCAACAGCCACCGGCAACCATGCAACTTATCATTGCTGCCTTGCAGACTGCGCTTGATGTGCAAAGGCTAGAGGTGCGTCCTCGATCAAAAAGCCGAGTGGTGAGGGGACACCACTTGTACCAAATTCCCAAGAAACTCCATGAAATTGGAGCCGGCTTCTCCTCCAAAAGGAGTCAACCGCAGTAAAGTAGAGTAAAGTCTTATATGGCGTGGTTGCATTCATGTGTATCATTCGTTTTGGAACATGTATTTTGACTCGGACCATACACTTATCTGTTGTAGATTCACACAGAATTTTACAAATATAAATAAGAATACCCTTCAAATTTATGTAAGCAAACGAGATAGGCGTCTTTCCAAAAAATAGTGAAGCTCTTCTAAAACGAATTTAACCGGTCTTTAAAGTAAAAATTTGATCTTACTTTGCACAATGCAAAATACACTTCTTATTATATTATAGGCAGCTGGAGAATCACTCATCGTGTCTTTTAAAATTCTGTGGAGATTGTGTAAATTTCCTGCTAGCTCGACTTGTAATAATATTCGTTACGCCATAAGACGCCAACCAAAATACAGTATAAATGTCTATCTTAGGTCATTTTGGACCTGTAAGGTGTAGAGATGCAAGTGTTCGCATTAAGTAACAACCTTTGTTCTGACATAATCGCGCAAAAGGCCCGATAAGTTAAATGTTGTCTACGCTAGAGCAAAAAATGAAGCTTCATTAACTGCGCTGATGTGGTCACTCATTGTGTTTACCTTAAATTCGATTACTTAGTAGATCATTATTCTGTCAGACAGCGCCAGATGATGTAGATGATGATGATGAAGATAATATTATTGACGATGATGATGATGATTCTGATGGTAGTAGGCATGAACCATTAATTTAGTTGGTAATCATTTCTGAGCTAGCAAACTAAAGATTTCCAATTTTCATGGACAACCGTGTGAAGTGCAATTCACAAGTCGACTAAGCATGCACCTCTTGGATGAGGAACCAATAAAGCTAAGTTTATTAATAATTAAATGTAAATTCGTATGGGATATTTTACCGTCCACTTGTTCCACATTCTGTGACCAATTATATAGTGGGTATGGGCCTTAGTATCGGTATGCACGAAACAGATGTTTACATGAGATCATACCTTTCGTTCATCCTGATTTTAGCGTGTCATTCTGGCTCTCTTAACTATTTTAGTACTATGTACAAACAAGTAGGTAGTATTGCTGATGTTGACTTGGCCGCAATACTGTCTGTTATCTAGATAAATCTACTCATGGTAATTTTTCTCTCTCTCTCGTTGATATCACTAATAATTTTTGTACTTAAATTATTATTATTGTCGTTGTTTATAAGAATTGCCTTGTTTATTTGTTTTCTCTTATGGTTAAATGGCGGTGAAAAATTATTTATTATTGGCATTTGTGTGGCTGTCCATAATGATAATGTGTCACACAATATGTAATACACAATTGCATATATATTAGTTCTCCGCAACAAGCGTTATCTAACAGTTATAATTACTGCTAAATGTGATGATAGAAGTTGATCGGGGCCAGAGTGTAAGGATTTGTTGGAGTGGCATGCGTTGATCGAAATTAACATTGTTTTCGATGTATTGGCTGTATGTGAAGATATAATTGGTAAGCGATTGAACAAACGACAGAAGAGCTCCACTAATGCGTGGATATTTCCAACAAGACTCGCGTATTTCAGAGACCAACTGTGTCGCTCGGTTGAGCTGTCCAAAATCATTGATATTAGCGGCATTATTCACGTGGCTCGATATTTCTTTACAAGATAGATCTCGTCAAGGTTGTCCACTTTCCACATTTTTGTTTAATTTTGTAATCGATGCTATTATGAACAACACTCTCCCACACATTCAGGATCCTGGAGTTGAAGCTCTCTCGGGCGATAAACTAGTCGATCTTGACTATGCGGACGATATCGTACTATTTTTCGACAATCAGTATGCTGCCCACACCACCTTGGATAGATAAATAGACGTTCCGTATTTCGGTATGAAATTCGCGTCCTCTAAATGTACGACACTGTTACAGGATCACCAACAACTCACTCCAACGTTGCGACTACAGAATGAAGATCTAGACATTGACGACAGGTTTATTTATCTTGGGAGCTCTATCAATAACGTAGGCAATATGTCCGACGAGGTGAGAATACGGATCGCGAAAGCTAGAGTAGCTTTCTCGAATCTTCGTCATTTATGGAAAAACGCGAATATTTCACTTTGCCTTACAATGCATCTGTACAAGCAGTCTTACTTTACGCTAGTGAAACTTGAGACGTTTACAGGCATTCGATCATCTTTTTTGGAGAAGTATAGCACATTTTGGTTACCAACAAAGAATAACTAACGTTGACATCCGTAGACGTATAACAGTTAAATACTGTTAGTTGCGGAGAACTAATATATGTGCAAGTATGCATTAGGTGTTGCGAACCTAGTAACAAATTAGTCCAGTTGTGACCAGAAGGATAAACCAAAGACAGCATGAACGGAAAGTATAATCTCATGCACTTTCGTTTCGTGCATACTGGCGACTCATCAGTAGGAGCCGGTATTACGCCCTTTATCCACTATATATTTGGTAGAAGAATGTGGAATAATAGGACGGTACAATCTCCTAGACGAATGTGTAAACCTGTAATAGTGAAGCTAACATCATATAAAGTCTACGACAATGCGACTTCAACGCTAACTCACACTATATAATATATATACCGAGTCTGTAAAGGATACTAACACTATGGCTATTGTGTTAGTAACCGATACCAACATTATTGTACCGAAAAGGTGCATGATACTAACACTATGGTTTCCGAGTCGGTACATGGTACCAATATGATGGATATCAATTTATGCTATAGTTCACCGAAATTGAGAATTACAACAATTTCTGAACACCTGTTACTCCAGTAAATCCATACACTCTGGCCTTGATCGATATCAGTTATCACATTTCGCGGTAAGCATGACATCATTGAATTCAATGTATAACAGTTAAATACTGTTTGTTGTGGAGAGCTAATATATATGATAGTATGTACTAGGTGTTGCGAACCTAGTTACAAATTAGTTCAGTTGTGACCAGAAGGATAAACCACAGACAGCATGAACGGCAAGTATAATCTCACGCACACTCGTTTCGTGCTTACTGGCGACTCATCAGTAGGAGCCGGTATTACGTCCTTTAACCACTATATGTTTGGGTGAGGAATGTGGGATAATAGGACGGTACAATCTCCTAGACGAATGTGTAAACTTATAGTAGTGAAGCTAACATCATATAAAGTCTCGAAAATGCGACTTCCACGCTAACTCACTCTATATAATATATATTGTGTGCGGCACGTTTAAAAACATCTACTAACATCAAAGCAAAAAACCGTTATAATCGTTGCCTCTTCGTTGTATCTGCATATGCTCCTACCGATTGCAGCACAGAAGAAAGTAAGGACGCTTTTTACTCCGAATTAAGCTCCTTACTATGTAAAGCACGAAGTTCGGGTATGGTCCTGGTTATGGGTGACATGAATGCGCAAATTGGGCGCTTAAGTAATACAGAATTTCATTTCACTCAAACCAACGTTGCGACTGCAGAATGAAGATATAGACATAGCCGACAGGTTTACATATCTTGGGAGCTCTATCAATAACGTAGGGAATATGTCCGACGAGGTGAGAATACGGATCGCGAAAGCTAGAGTAGGTTTCTCGAACCTTCGTCATTTATGGAGAAACGCGAATATTTCACTTTGCCTGAAAGGTCGTGTTTACATTGCATCTGTACGCACAGTCTTACTATACGCTAGTGAAACTTGTCCTCTTAGAGTTGATGATTTGAGACGCTTATAGGCATTAGATCATCGTTGTTTGAGAAGTAAAGCAGTCGTTGGTTCCCAGCAACGAATAACTAACGTTGACATCCGTAGACGTATTCTTGGATCTGAGAATAAGTGCTTCTCGTTAGAAAACCAAATAAGGCTCCATCAACTTCGTTGTCTCGGTCACGTTTTGCGTATGCCCTCATTTAGATTGCCCAGGGGAGCTCTGTTCTCACATCCAGCACCAAATTGGCGTAAGAAACGAGGTGGGCAGATTTTGACATGGCAGAAACAATTGAAGTCACTTACATCCAAATTGCGTAGTATAGGACCCACCCGTCTGCCAGGATGGGGTCCTCGTGCGCATCATAGTTCTTGGTTAGAAACCCTTAGTGATATGGCATCGAATCCAGCTCAATGGCGATATTGTTGCAGATTTTTAGTAGAATCATCTTCGTAACTTTCTTTTATTAGTAGGGCAAAGTTAGCTGCGAGGTTTGGTTTGTTTATGACGTGATACAGTGAAATCCGCAAGAAAGCTGTATTGCTGATGTCTCTTGCGTTAAGCTTAAGTCATGTACATTCAATCGTGTATCGTTTTTAAATTGTGGCAAAAGTAAATTAATCATTAACTAGGCCCTCACATTTAGGCTAAATTCAGTTTGCACGCGTGTATTTCTCAGACCAGCGATGTTAAAAAGTTTTGAACGAAATTTTCTCTGTCTCTTTGTTAATCGATTTGGTGGTGTTGCATGTACTAATAAATGACCTGATTCTCATTCCACTCTGCGCTTCTATAATCAACTGTCATCCACTGCGGAGGCCTATCACGAGAAGATTTATGTACACTATAATTAATGTGCATTTGTACATTCGTTTAGATACCGTTTAATTAGAATCCTTCTTGGACGCTAGAAATTTGTATTTGAGATGCGCATTAGGTTAAGGTTCGCGAAATTGTTGAGCCTTTTATCACTCTGACAACACCACTTTAGATAGCGCGAAAATTAAGCATGATAACTTGAATTATTTTATTTTTAAATGCACTTGGCAAAACGCTTTTGTAATAGTTAGGCGGCTCTATTACACTGATTCGTTATTAAGCGTGAATTCTTCCTATACCGCATTTCATTTTTTTAAGTATCGTCGTTATCGTAAAGGACGCCACCCACCTAGCCTTTTATTAGCTCCAGCTTCGATTTATTTCAGTATGATCTGTTATCTGCTATTCAACTGTTCTTACTTCTTTTACGTAATCGACGTGATTGTAAACTTTTTGCCTTGCCCTCTGGTGTGAAATATTGATAATAATACATGTTAGATCCTGCATTAGTAGTAAAAGTGCAGCTTTATCGTTAAATCTTTTTTGTTGGCACTACGAGTCACGGGGCTTTACTTTTCTTTTTTGATTGACGGTAGTTTTTATCTGTGCTGTTCGACACCTGGTTAAATGTAATCGAATTGGTGTTTGCTTCAAGCTCGAAAAGTTGTTTTAAGAATAGTTACAACCACCCGCGCGATCAATGTTTGTTTAATTGTATTATCTATATATGTATATGTGGCAAAGGCTGATAAAGCGAAATGTTCGTGACTGCATAGACATAATGCAGCCGACATTTCCATTCTTGTACAATGTATGCGATACTACTAGAGGCGAGAGCCGCATATCTAATTTTGCTTTCTAAATTTATGCATTGCAGTTTCATCCTCGCTACTTAATTTGACGTCGTACTTTGATTTTGATCATGGAAGGTGGAAACGCGTCAATACGTGTGACTGACGGGTTCTTGCTATGTGGTTTGACGATTGGTTAAATACAATGGTATTGGTGCTTACTTCAAGCTCGGAACCTTGATTTAAATAATGGTTCATGACTAGTTAGTGTATTGTTTAAATTTTGCAGATTCTTCTTTAATATCTAGGAAAGATTCAATCTTAAAATTGTTATTAAATTAAGTAACAATGGATTGCCTGTTGGGGATAAGCGATTATTTAAATCAAGTTAGCGGGCTTTAGATAAGCATTGATCCTATTTTATTGACCACACACAATATAATAAAGCAGCCGTCATTTACAATTACTAAAGCGTTTTGCACTTCTATAATTATCAGTAGAGCACGATGAAAAACCTACAATTATCGAACTAAAATTCAATTATTATATATTGAAGGTCATAATGCGTTTTCCGATCTCAATCGTCTCACAAACAATAATTAACAAATTGTTCAAAATACTCATACTATTGGACGGAAGTGCTTGTCCGTCATTTCTTCTAGTATGTTGCTGTTCAACTAGCTACCTCAAAGGTTTTCAATCTCTTTACAAAGATGTCTTAAATTTTCACTTACATTGATCTCTGTAGCGAATCATAAACGTTGATTAAGTAAGATGTACATTATAAATATATTCAAGTTAGTGCCTTTTTATATTTGCTTTATACCTGAAATATTTATTCATCCATGCATTTTACTGTACCTTATTCTACGAAAATGTTTTCCTTCAATAGGAAATAATGTGTATATTAAATCGATATTTTCGTTGTTCAGTGCAATGTCTGCTTTCCCCCCGATTAAATGTTATTATTTTTAATGTCGTAAAATATGCGGTTTAAAATGTAAATGTTAAAATTTTATTTTTCAATGTGTGATACCTTGTTACATATTTAATCTTTTATTTATGTCAACGAAATGCTTGACAGTTTTTAATGCATTAACTGCCTCAATAGACAGCATTACAGCAGTATAAAATGATAATGCTATACTGTCGCTTAACACATGATAAACGAAAGACTGATTGTTTAATTATTAATATGAGGTTGTTGCTAGTCAAGAGGGAAAGCCTTATTTAGACAACACAAATGCGTTAGCCTCATTTACACCAAGTCATGTTAACTACCGAACAGACCGGCATTACATAATAGGCTTGTTTTCGGTTTTCATTGTATCGCTTTATAGACCATCATCACTTTATGTGAGCCCTACCAACAAGAGGGAGAATTACTATAATCATTGATGCGATCTTAATATAAGGACCTGACCCATTAATTACTTACATATGTCAGTATAAACTAAGAATTGTATTGTGTAGAAAAGGCAATTAATCCAGTAGACCGGTTTCGTCTTTATTTGGAACTTATCACGTACTGGCCAGAATTTACCGCGGGCAGGGCTCGAACCTGGGCATACTTGCTTCGGAATCTTGTGCTCTAAACACTGAGCCACCCTGCCGCACAAGAGAGAATGACTCTGCTGGATATCTACAACTAGATTGTTTCTGAGATTTATTTAATCCAATATTGAACACGAATTAAAACCAGAAACTGCGGTTGGTATGTGGATATTCTCTTCGGCGTCGGACTTAAACCTTATTACTAAACCAAATTGAGGATTTGTTCAACTATATCTCACGACACAATTTGTTTCCATTGCGCCTTACGCTATTTGGGTGCTGACCGCGATTATAAGGCCCGTCCGGACAATCTGTTAATATATATGATTCAAAGGCAGATTTGGTGTTGCTTTGATCGTTTTTCTAACGAGAACTACTTATTTGGAAATCAGAAATGCGTCTATAGGCCTAAATCTTGCCGGGTACCCAAATCACGTTTTTCATCCTGAAATAAGTGTACGTCCAGAGTACCGAATTGTAGTAAGGTTTATGTTTTCTAGTTTCATGACATCTAAAATAATTTTTGCTTTTATTCTATTTAATAACAGAATCCATCGATGTCGAACGGGGCTTTGGTTTAACGAACAGATCAAAAATGCGCGGCGTGAAGGACGAGTTCGTGCCGTTTCTGGACCCGATGCTTTGCGCTCTTCAATTACTCGTATAAAACGTAAGGAATGTTTATTTCTTACTTTACTTTACTGCGGCTGACTCCTTTTGGAGGATAAGCCGGCTCCATTTTCATGGAGTTTCTTGGGAATTTTGTACAAGTGGTGTCCCCTCACCACTCGGCTTTTTGATCGAGGACGCACCTCTAGCCTTTGCACATCCAAGCGCAGTCTGCAAGGCAGCAGTAAGTTGCATGGTTGCCGGTGGCTGCTGAGAGCTCATTCGCCATTTGGAAGTACGGGGTACTGTCCAGGAGTCCATGTAATCCTGTGGCTGTTGAACCCTTTTGTGGCGGGGAACACACGCCGAGTCATGGTGCCGTCGTCGGGCCCATGTGGTATTTTATAGGAGATCCGATTGCCGGTCGGAAATCCACCACGCCCTGGTGACACCACCGCCATAGCCCCCCATGTTTATTTCTGTCAGATATGCAATTTGCAAAGACAGGTTTTAAAATGCTAATCTTATTTCGCCAAAACTATATGTATCGTGCAGTATAATTGAGTCAATTTACCTGAACAAGCAGAAATTCGTTAATTTTTGGCGAGATCGAAAGCCTGCGAATAAAAAAATCTAAAATTTATATATTAATAATAATAATTAATAGTCGATGTATCTGTCATGTATAAAGCATTTTACCAAGCACAGCTTTTTTGTATTTATGTAGGCATACATTTTTACATTCGTAATGAAATACTTATCTAGTTTATTGTCAAAATTTGCTAAATTTTATTTGCTGTCATATGGTTTATAATTCCTACTCAGCACAATTAAGTTAAACTATATGTGCATAGATGGATTTTAGAAAAAGGATCAGAATATTTATGACAGTTCGACAACCACATAGCCCTGAAATGTATTCACGGTTATGTGTGAGCTTAGATAATATTCAGTTTTCAGACATTCAATGATCTGATACCCATGGCTGACAAGCACCATCCTTCCGGAGAATCGTATTTTTAAGTGTTAGTGGCCGGCGTTTTTTTTCAGCTCTTGAAATTTGTCCTCTGCCTGAATGCTTGCTTTTACTTTATCACAACTCAGTCAAAACAATGCATAGTGTATCAAAAAGAATTCAGGACTGCACATTATATAGTTTTTCTGTATACAGAATTCACCGCGCAAGCTAGTGTTTGTTTGCGAAACTGAAAATGCCATAATTACCTGATCTATATTGTGACTAACACAGGATTGTTCCCAGTCACTTCCTTTAGTATAAATAGTTAGGATACCATTGTCCGTATGGTTCATTGGTCTCCAATACATCATAACTTATAGTATCAAACTAATAAAGCATTTATGACATTTCCTTTAAAAGTTTTATTGATACTTCTGACTGTTTTTTCTCATAATATCAAACTGACGCTTTAGTAGATTGTCGCACGTCACGTTTGTGTGTTTTTGTTTGTCTTTGACTACAGTATACAGATGAGTGGAATTAGAATGACTGAATTTTAATTTACACCTTACTTGTGCTAGACTATGTACTTTATACTAAATGAGGATATCAATAAATCAAATACACTTTTAATAATCTCAAGCCAAGGTATGTGGTAAAGATCAAAAACAGACGAATCATGAATGGCCGAATATATGATTAGACAATAAAAATACTTTAAAAAGTAAAATAATTATAAATAGATCTGTCTTGAATGACGATATCACATTCGCCACATATTGTTTTATCTGTGAGTATGCTGCCAACCCTGAAGATGGGACTGGAATTGAAGTCCCGAAAATTCGGAAAAAATCGGACAATCTTTACTACAAATCATTTATGGACAAGAAGTATAAGGATGGCTTTGGAGCCACGGTACCCGTGAGAACCCATCAGTAAATTTAAAAAAACTAGTTTTGCACCTGGAAATGTAAAGGAATCCATATTTTACCAACCTACGAGTGCTATCACTTGTCCCGAAACAGTCAATTTTGATATCAGCTCGACCGATGCCAACGCTACGCAAAAGTGAATTCATTTTAAGAAATATATCAAAGCGAATCATGAAAGTATGAAATTTCATTGAACCATAGATTTATACTTAGGAAGGGCTTTTTTAATAACAAGCACTGTCATTTTATACGTCGTGTATGTGAATATGTGCTTGTATATGTATCTGGTAAGTATTCTATTAGATATAATGACAATAAATATTGATCCATCAAAGTCAAACTGCAGTAACTTTATGTTAATTTACTATTTACACGCATGAGACTTATTGTTGTATTCATACCATTTGAAATTATGTAATGCAAGGAAGATCCAAACGGATAATTTTATATTCTTTGTTGCGGTAAACTAATATTTATGCAAATGTGTGTCAGGCGTTGCCTACATACAGTAAAAAACTAATTCAAATAGGACCAGAAGTATAAACCAAGGACAGCATGAACGGAAAGTGTAATCTCGTGTGAACATTCGTTTTGTTCTTACTGACGACTCATCAGTAGGAGCCAGTATGACGCTCTTTACTCACTGTACATTTTTTAAAGGTATGTGAGAAAATTTGTCTGTCCGATCTCCTATAGGAATATGTACTGAAGCAGTAATAGATTTAACTTCATATAAAGTCTTCAACAATGCGTCTTCAAAGAAAACTATATGTATAATATACGGTATACTTGTAGAGGATTCCAACACTAAGGTTGCCGTGTTGGTACATGGTACAAACACCATGAATTTCAAGATATGCTAGATTTCAGAAAAACTGAAAATTAGGACTACTGAACCCCTTTTACTCAAGTAAATCTATACTCTCTGGACTATAGAAGTTTGTACCGTCAACTCGCTCCACATTTATTGATCAAATATATAGTGGGTATAGGGCATTGTACCAGCTCCTACTGATGAGTCACCAGTTAGCACGAAATGCATTTGTACATGGGATTGTAACTTGCGTTGATGCTGATTTTGGTTTACACTTCTCATCATATTTGAACTAATTGTTAATAGGTACGCAACACCTAATACACAATCGTGACATATAGTTTGATTCTATGAATTGTTGAAAATGGTGGACCAATGGAGGATTCCGACAAAGAAATTAACGGGTAGCAATCCTGCATTAGTCACGCACAAATCAGGTTGTGTGCAATCTCCAAGAGAATCATATTTATTGCATTTATCGAATAGTAGTACGATAATTGGCCAATCTCGTGCTTTTTACAGTCCACATAAAACTATTAGTACTTTTCGATTATGCAACAGTGCAACCTAGTTTGTTAATTTCTTATTCATTTCTGTGCTACCATGACAAAATTACGTTACTTGGATGGAAATAACCGATACCAGGCCATTTTTACTATAAAGTTATTTTGGTATGAAAAAACTAAGCTGAAACGTGTTGATGCTCTTTTTGACATAGTTTGTATGGGAGTAAGAAGATCTTCAATTCGATATATGCTCCAACGTTGCGACTGCAGAATGAAGATCTTGACATAGTTGACAGGTTTACATATCTTGGGAGCTCTATCAATAACGTAGGCAATATGTCCGACGAGGTGAGAATACGGATCGCGGAAGCTAGAGTAGCTTTCTCGAACCTTCGTCATTTATGGAGAAACGCGAATATTTCACTTTGCCTTAAAGGTCGTGTTTAAAATGCATCTGTACGCGCAGTCTTACTACACGCTAGTGAAACTTGGCCTCTTAGAGTTGATGATCTGAGACGCTTACAGGCATTCGATCATCGTTGTCTGAGAAGTGTTGCACATATTGGTTACCAACCACGAATAACTAACGTTGACCTATTTTTGGATCTGACAATAAGTGCTCGTCGTTAGAAAAACAAATAAGGCTCCATCATCTTCGTTGGCTTGGTCACGTTTTGCGTATGCCCTCATTCCGATTGCACAATAGAGCTCTGTTCTGTCATCCAGCACCAAATTGGCGTAAGAAACAAGGTGGGCAGATTTTGACATGGCAGAAACAATTAAAGTCACTTACATCCAAATTGGGTAGTATAGGATCCACTCGTCTGCCGGGATGGGGTCCTCGTGCACATCACAGTTCTTGGTTAGAAACCCTTAGCGATATGGCAGCGAATCGCGCTCAGTGGCGATCTTGTTGCAGATGTATAGTAGAATCATCTTCGTAACTTTCTTTTCATAGTAGGGCAAAATTAGCTGCGAGGTTCGGTTTGTTTATGACGTGATACGGTGAAATCCGCAAGGAAGCTGTGTTGCTGATGTCGCCTTGCCCGAATGCTAACTTGGCCATAATGGTGTTGTGGAGAGGTTTAGTTTGCCTCATTTCTGTGAGTTATCCTGATAAATTTACTCATAGTAGCAAAGTTTTCCTTCTCTCTCTACCCCTCTCCCTCTCTCGTAAATCTCAATAATAATTTATCTAAATTCACTTTATACTTTTTCACTCCTTATGGTTATATGGCAGTGAAACATTAGTCACTTGACTTTTGTGTGGCTGGAAATGATGATGATGATGATGCTTGTAATTAAATACCGCAGTGTTGTGTTTTCGCTTGAAATATCGAAATTTTTAAAATCACTGGTAATATGTCGTTTAATGCTCACAACTAATGGCCTTTGGCGTAGAATAGATTAAATTAAAATGTCAAATATTTTAAAGCGTAATTATAATGTCTGTAATGTCAATGAGGTTCATACTTATCTCTTTTGTTTTTGTACGCCAGAAGTTGAAATAATAAACTAAATCATATTATTATACAAACAGGCGTTTTAATAATCGCTGGATTGTATTTGATTATTTGTAAATGTAAATGTCGTATTTGTTCGAGATTTTCGAGCTGGATCATTTATGCTTTCTAATAATTCATTTTTAATTTTGTCTTTTGGCTGGTTGAATGTGTCAGATGGCAATCGTTTTTATATAGCGTTGATTTAACGGAGTACAAAAACATAAATAGAAATAACCTGCAGCAGCGTGGAATTAAATTTTAATTCAATTAAACTACGCGTGTTATTTCAGGTAACACGCCTGCTATTACCGGTAATTATGTCGAAATAATCGTTTGTGTCATCCGCGAACTATTTTATTAATACATATGTTCAGGACTATAAGACGCACTTAAAAAACGAAATTTCTTTAAAAATCGAAAATGTACTTTACTTGTGAAAAAGCCTGTCGTGAAAGAAATATGAAATAAAATATTGTTAATAGCTGAAACTCTATTAGCTACTATCCCGTTCTGTCGTAATTTTTTTATTATAAAACTTCATTAACATTTCTGTTAAAGAGAGAGGGCATTGCATTTTGTCTATCTTATCTACTAATCTCGATTAACGATTTTCTCTTTACTGTAGGCAGCTATATTACCTACCTAACTGCTGTATCATTCTGTTTTAGTACCTATAATTTATACATACCTAAATACGTCAATATATTAGGAATAGCAAATTAACATTTTGTGTATACACTGGTAATTAAATTTATAGTTCCTTAAATCTTGGTAATTAAATTTATTAACCTA
Organism: Eudiplozoon nipponicum; assembly: GCA_029291075.1. Classification (NCBI taxonomy): domain Eukaryota; kingdom Metazoa; phylum Platyhelminthes; class Monogenea; order Mazocraeidea; family Diplozoidae; genus Eudiplozoon; species Eudiplozoon nipponicum. The sequence continues at coordinate 151,240 of JAQBSW010000787.1, read as the reverse complement.
TTAATAAGATGGATTATAAAAGTTATTGGTTATGTTCTAAATACGCTTTATAATCCTTTGCGCCCTATGCGTTAAAAATAACTGTTCTTCAGTGGTTCACCCTATAATCCTTAAAACGTGGCATATACATAAGTTGCCGATCACCTTCCGGTGGATAATTTATTAGACGGTTAATATTCAGAATAAATTAAAATAACGTAAATCTATCACCCACGAAAGAAACCGTGGATACTCTAAATATGATAATCGCTCTGCTTAATTCAATCCAAAATAAATTAACCCATGATGTAAAGCAGATTATAGTTTTGACGTGTTAACTTCTTATCAACGCAACCATGTCTTTCATTATTACCTGTATAAGAAATTAACAGTTTAATTCGATCCTATTTATGCTTAATGATGCTATTTAGCTTGGTGTCGACGGCTTTTCTCAGCTGATAACATATTTGAAAGTCTTGTATAATTATTTTTGTAATTTTTATTCAATATAGTACATTGTCTTTCAAACTAAGATTCTTTAAAATTTGTGCCCTATAAATAACAGCTGAATTTATTCAGTGGATTTAATTTTTCCTTTACCTGCTATAAAACATTTCTCCGGTCAAAGGCCTTACTTTATTTGATGTTACTTGTACGATATGATATATGCAATACGTTTTAATGTTCAGAATCCAAATTGGTAGAGTTCCTGAGAGAAAATTTTGTTTGCGTAATAATAAGATATTTGATTTGTTCCTCTGTGTATTTCGAGAGTATCATAATGAGTTTTTAGAACATCAATTTAGATAATTTCTTTGGCAAGACAAAACAATTACTTCTCTCTTGTAATCGTCGCTCGTGATAGCTTACTTTCAATTCATTTTTGATTAACTACAAATTCCATAGTTCAGAAAAGCAGATGTGGATGCAACAATAAGTCAATATTGAACATCTTTTTGTTTCTCATAAGCCCTAATATGTGTACTATATTTCGATCCTTCGTACGCGTTCTTTAAATACTGTACTTCGTAGACTTCAAAAATAACTAGATCCATCCTTCAGTAAACCATCGCAGTTTAGCATCCTTGTTTCAAGTATCATTGCTTTAACATTATACTTTACCTGCTATTAATGTTTCACATTGAAATTCTACAAAAAGAAATTCTTTTCTGTTATAGATTTAACGAATGAATTATACTGAAGTAAGTTAGCTCAGTACTCGAGTCTTCAAATCAGATGTGCAAAGACTTGATTAATCCAGTAAATCAATAAGGGTTCGTGCTTATTGTTGGCGTGATGGTTTGTGTGCCTTTGTGACACTTTCGATTTTGCTGATGACATAAACCGCTGTTAGAATGGCCCGACTAACAGGGTTGCTGTTCCCTACTAGGAAATGGAAACCAAATATTCAATTACAGTTCGTATTTAGCTATCAATTTCATAGTTGATGCATCAGTAAATTGAACCGCTGTAATGTTGTTTAGTAGAAGCAAAATTAGTAATTGTAATAGCATTATCAGTAGTAGTAATAGTAGCAGCATAAATAGTATTTGTTTAATAGCAGCAGCAGTAGGGTATTGGTAGTGATGGTAGTAGTATAAATAACAATTCTGGTAGCGATAGTACTGGTAGTAATGATGGTGGTTGCAGTAATAGTAGTAGTAGTTATAGAATAAGTTGTAGTTGTAATGGTAATAGTATTATTAGAAGTAGTAGTGCGCGAAATATATTGCAATTTAATATCTTTATTGCAATTGTTGTTATCCCGAGAATGGAGAATTTCTATTGATAAATACGAAAAAGTCCATAGTATTTTTTCCTAGTTACTTGGTAGCAGATATTCAACTAGCTAGATATCATAGTATTATTGTAACTGAGAATTTCATATATTCACGAAATAAAAAGGGCACAAGCACAATTCTTTAATGTTTCAGTATGTATTGGCTTTATGATTGTTTTTGCTCTCTTGAAAGTTTTTTCTATTGAGCTTTTATTATTTAGAAAATATTTGATTGGCAGAAAGCTTCACGTACCAACCACACTTTGCACCTGCGGCAAGTCGTGTACATATAAACCCGTTTTCTTTTCCAGTATAACCATATGTGCATTTAATTAAACCATTTTAGATTATCTCTCTACGTGGTAGTGGCGTCCTTTGTATAAATTTAGGCTTATATAATTAATGCATATTTAACGAAATGTAATTTAAATTAACAGATTATCATCTTCACTGCAAATGGTGACAAAAATTCAGGGCAATAATATAAATCTCATCCAACATCATTGTATCAATCAACAAATATTTAAATTTTTTTAACATTCGAAAGCTCAAGTATTAACTAATTTTTTTTCTAGTGAACATAATTTATTGATTTGGAGATGTCTCGATAATAACAAAATTAAATCATGTTAAATTCTGTTATTCTGAATATTTGCCACAGCTTATGCATGCTCACAAGTCATGTCAACTCCGTTCATGACCAATTTATTCTATTTATGCTGTTAGTTGCATGTGGGCAAACAGGCCTGCTGAGAGTGTTAGTATCTCACCCACGCTCTGGGTTGCTAACTTTTGTATATTGCAAAAGCTAAAAAAAACGTTATTTTTGCTGTGAAGACTTTTTAAAGAATATTTGTTACAATGGGCAATTATATATGTAAATTTTAACTGTTGATAAAGAATAAAATAACCAATGCTAATTTATAATTGAATGTGAATGAATCAAAGGCTAAACAAATAGAATGACTTTAATAATAATTGATTGCACGGGTGTAGGCATATCATTGTTTAGTCATGCTTCAGGAGTTAGTAACATTAATCCTATTAGATTAATTAGTTTAACATGGTTGTACACAGCCACTGATGCTTCGACCTTCCATGATCATCATCAGAGTACGACGGCAAACTGACTATAGAGGATATATTCAATGCGGTTTGATCCTCGATAGTCAGTTTGCCGTCGTACTCTGATGATTATCATACAAGGTCGAAACGCGTCAGTGCGTTGCTGCTGGCGGTAGTTTTGTTATGTTGTTCGACGACTGGTTAAATACAATGGGACTGGTGTTTACTGCAAGCTCGCAAACTTGATTTAAATAAATAGAATGACTTTTGGTTCTTTTAATTGTGTGTCTTTAAAAAAATCCTATGTTGCAGAAAACCTCTTTTGATAAGCTTACCTTCTATTAAATTTCAATCATTTTTGAAATTGTAAATTATATTGTTTATTATAGCATAACATTCATTTAAATACACGAATGTTCAACCAAGTTAGAAAGGCGGTTTTATCAAAACCTCCTAATGAAAATAATATCAATAATATTTATGCTTAGGTCAATTTGCCTTGAATTTGATGGGCTAGATTGTATTATTAAAATATTCATCTAGCTTCATTTCTGTGGGCTTTTTGATTATGTCATTCCATCTACGCTAGATCCATCGCTTGTTTAGAATTATTTTTGTCATTATGACCATTGTATTATTTGTTTTTGTCATGGTATTGCGACAGTGAAGCACCAAACTTAAAATCCCGTAGTATTGCTATATGCGATGATAATCAAATTAATGAAGAAAATATATGACTTTTTGTCAAAAATATTTATATGAAGCAAACCGCCTGAGAGGACAGCACTTCTGCAATAGCCGAACTCCTTTTTCATATCAATTAAACAGAGCCCACGCAGACTTTCAAGTATTCAAAAATTCAAAATAACAGTGTATAGCGGCAGCTAGGAACAAATTAGTGCAGTTGTGACCAGAAGGATAAACCAAAGACTGCATGAACGGAAAGTATAACCTCGCGCTCATTGGTTTCGTGCTTACTGGCGATTCATCAGTAGGGGTCGGTATTACGCCCTTTACCCACTATATATTTGGATGAGGAATGTGAGATAATATGACGATAAATTCTCCTAGATTAAAATGTAGACAATTATTAGTGAAGCTAACATAATGTCAAGTCTCGACAATGCGACTTCAACGCTCACTCTCTCTCTCTCTCTCTCTCTCTATATATATATATATATATATATATATATATATATATATATATATATATATATACTGAGTCTGTAAAGAATACTAACACTATGGCTATTCTGTCAGTAACCGATCCCAACATTATAGTACCGAAAAGGTACATGGCACTAACACTATGGTCGCCGAAATTGGTACTTGGTATCAAAATGATGGATATCAATATGTGCTATAGTTTACCCAAATTGAGAATTAAAATTATTTCTGATCACCTGCTACTCCAGTAAATCCATACACTCTGGCCCTGATCGATATCAGTTATCACATTTCGCGGTAAGCACGAAATCATTCAATTTAATATATAACAGTTAGATACTGTTTGTCGCGGAGAGCTAATATATATGCAAGTGTGTATTAGGTGTTGCGAACCTAGTAACAAATTAGTTCAGTTGTGATCAAAAGGATAAACCAAAGACAGCTTGAAAGGCAAGTATAATCTCACGCACACTCGTTTTGTGCTTACTGGCGACTCATCAGTAGGAGCCCGTATTATTTCCTTTACCCACTATATATTTGGGTGAGGAAATGGAGATAATAGGACGGTACAATCTCCTAGACGAATGTGTAAACAAGCAGTAGTGAAGCTTACATCATATAGTCTCCACAATGTGACTTTAACGCTAACTCTTTCTACCTAATATATACCGAGTCTGTAATTTATAATAACAATAGTGTTAGTAACATTTACCTTTTCGGTACTACAATATTGGTATCGGTTAATAACACAATGGCCATAGTGTTAGTATCTTTTACAGACTCGGTATATATATATTCTATAGAGTGAGTTAGCTGGAAGTCGCATTTTCGATACTTTATATGATGTTAGCTTCACTACTAAAGGCTTACACATTCGTCTAGGATATTGTTCCGTCCTATTATCCCACATTTCTCACCCAAATATATAGTGGTTAAAGGGCGTAATACCGGGTCCTACTGATGAGTCGCCAGTAAGCACGAAATGAGTGTGCACGAGATTATACTTTCCGTTCATGTTGTCTTTGGTTTATCCTGGTCACAGCTGAACTAATTTGTTACTAGGTTCGCAACACATAATACATACTTGAATATATATTAGTTCTCCGCAAAAAACAGTATCTAACTATAGCGGAAGCTGTTAGTTGCAACATTCTATTCACCAAAGATAAATGAAAATGATGACATTGTAACTATGTGAACGAAATCTGATTATTTGTTTTTGCATGTGTGTGTATCTGTGTTTTTTCCTTTGGTTATACTGTTTTATTTTATATATATATTTATATATATGTAATCAGATTTATCCCAGTTGACTTTTATTTAAATTATATAAGGACCCTGATAACGCAATCAAGATGATACATGGAAAATATGACCCTTTAAAAACCTTTGTACAAACATGCTTGTACAATAAATTAATGCTTTTATATCTCGTTTCTTTCTCAAAATACATCACTATTTTAGAAAAATTGTAGATATTATAATTTTACATGATAAAAGTGCGTTTGCACTTATCCGAAGATTTCTGATGGAACTTAAGAGATATAAACCACATTATTATCAAACTACTGGTCTTACATTTGCTTTTACAGTTTCAGCACATACACAATATAGCCGTACAAATTTATCACCTTTCTAATGGAACATGGAATGCTTCATAATATTTTATTGGTAAAACCACTAGGATGCATTTTTAGCGATGTCGCCTTGTTTTGAATTTGACTTAAACAGGTTATGTCGTGTATAGTCCTGTGGCCTCGTTTCTATGCGTTGTCTAGGTAGGTTTCTCCATCTAGGCTATATTCTCTTCATAGATCGTCATTCTTTTGATTTTTTGTGTTAATTAATATTTGTATTAGTATTATCATTATTATTAATATTGCTGTTTTTATAATATAATTTTATTTTTAATTATTATTCGTCGGTGAACCGTCGATTTTCTAAACACTAATTTATTGTTGCTTGATGGTGATATGAGCAGTTATAACTCACGTAAAATTCCCTACTTTTATATGCTTCGAGACTTCATACCAATAAATCTAAGCTTGTTTGCTCTTGTAGCTTATGCAATTATCTAATTTCAGAAATTTAGTGCATTGTTGTTGTGCCGGTATTATCTACACATCTGCATGTCTTCATATAATGGAAAATAATATATATATATATATATATATATATATATATATATATATATATATATATATATGCATAAATCCGGCTGCAATTTGTTTATCCATAAGGCTTCGTATGTGGCTAGCGCCCTTTTGTTTTGGCATTTAGTAATTACTTTGAATGCTACGTCTGGATAACATGCGTGCGATGTTTCGATGATGTGTTGCGCAATAGCAGACGTGTATTCACCATTTGATTTAAAACAGGCGTTTAAGTTGCAATGTTCTCTCATTCGAGTAATTAACCGTCTGGTCGATCGGCCTACGTAAGTTGATCGACAACTTGCGCATGTATATTGGTAAATAATATTTGATATCGACATTAACAGCTGTCTCTCTTTGATTGCTGGTAAAGGCAAGTGTGTTACCCTAAATAACACTCGTAGTTTAGCTGCATTAAATGTGCGTGTTAATGCTGCTTCAACTTTCTTTTGTGCCATTCGGGAAACTGCGTCCCCTTTAACTGGGATGTTCATATATATTAATATTTATATATATATATATTTATATATATAATTATCATGGAAGGTCGAAACGCTTCAGTACGTGTGACTGACGGTAGCTTTGCTAAAATAGGAATGGTGTATACTCAAAGCTTTCAAACTTGATTTAAAGAAATGTTACCACCACCCGCGCAATCATTGATTGTTTAACAGGTGTATATAGTTTAATTTATCAAATACAAGGATGCGTTGTTTTAAAAAGTTCCGTTGAGTAAATTTTAAAATTAAGCATTCATTTTTTATACTCGAACATACAATTTTATAATTCATAAAAAATACAGAAAGTTTTATTTAGAAAATGATGTTTTGAATGTTGAATTATTTGAGAATATTGTTAAGTTATATTTTTCCATTTGATATCGTTTTCGATTACTTCCACAAATATGTGTAACTGTTTGTAATGAAGATAAGGAATATTTAATTATTTGGTTTTTTTGCAATTATTTAACCCATGGTTCTATCAATTCATTTGATTTAATGGGTAGCTAATTATTTAATTTATTCGATTATCTCCGAGCGGTTATTTGGTTTCCCCTCATCAGCCAAAACTTTATCTTCCGATTCACAGATCAATTTCACTTACTGGATATCTACTATTCGAAAAGGTACTGGAAATATGAAAATCGCGGTTTGTAAACCATATGACAAAGCCTTTTCATTTTTTCCTGCTGTATATGTTTATCTATCATGGTTTAGCTCATAGATGTTGACTGAAAACACTTTAGAATCAAAGATATGAAAAGTTTTAGTCAAGCCTCGTCTGCAAACCTGGAAAAGAATGTATCCTTCTGCATTATATAATCATTTTAGCGATTTTCTTGGATGGTACGCTAGTGTAGTTGTTTCGTTCGGTAATTTGCTTTATCAGGGTTATTAGCGGCTTTTGTTTCATTACTCCTCAACAAAGGTTATGAGGTTGCTTAATTTTGTGCTATTTGCATGTCCTTTTACACAACCTAGGTATAGTTTAGTACGTGAATCGTAATGGAAATTTAAATTAAGTTTCCGTACTTGCAGTATTTCTAATTTATTGAACCAGTCGCATAATACTGCTAAATTATCTGTCGCACGTACTAACGAATTTCGATCCTCCGTGTTAACTAACGCTGATCAAACTTCTATGTATATAGGGCATCATCATCTCCAGCAAATAATTAAACATTAAATGACTGATAATTCACTGTCGCATAATCTTGAAAAAAATGTTATGACAGTCATAAAAGTAATGGTAATAATAAAATTGTCAAAACGATTAATTTAAATAAAAACATTTTGAATAAGAATGATTAACGAAGAGATGGATCTAGTTCGACAACACACGGAAACGAAGAAACTTAGACCTCTGCACAACACTATTGACACTATTGGCAGGTTCCTTGCAGTTCTTACTGTATTGCTTCATAAACAATACTAAAATTCGCATTTAATTTTAACAAAATACGTCTATAGATTTAATTATATAACTCTGCTAGAAATTTGCAACAAGATTGTCAATGGGCCCGATTGGGTGCCATATCGCGTATGGTTTCCATGATGTGCACGTGTAATTTCTTTCCATTTAAGCCAACCGTTCACATATAACAACATGAAACAGTTTCTTTGAGACTCTCTCTATCTTACAACAACATATTTGGTAACGTAATAATCGAAGATTTAATTAAATAAAAGTACAAAAACAATGGAAAATGCTCAAATAGTATAATTTAATTAACAGTTTATACCACTGATAACTTTTTCAGTCACAAATGCGGCACAAAATATATATAAAAGTTTAATAATTATATAACTGAATATTTTTTGGGTTCAAATCAATAAGCACAGAAGGTAATATACATTATTGTGATTATTATTGATTGGTCTACAATAAAATTCTGTTATACATATTCACCAAAATTAAACAGATAATTATAATGAAACAGTTTTAATGCCACTGGTGTTCTAAAATTAGAGCAGATAAACTTATATGATAATTATTTACTAGTCAGTCATTCAGTACCAAATTGCCAAGAAACTCCATGAAATGTCACTGGAGCCGGCTTATCCTCCAAAAGGAGTCGGCCGCAGTAAAGTAAAGTAAAGTAGTAAATCAGCTAGGCATCTGAACTACTCTACACTGATTGAGCCTGACAGCCAACTATTTCTATATGCACTGATACGCGATAATGCTGCTAGATCTTGACCATGGCTCATCTCCTTCGACTATCTTGATTAGCCATCTTCGTCGGGCTTCACTATATAGGTCGTCGTTTACCAGTGGTCGAGCCTTTATCATCAATGATATGATTGTTTATTTTTACACACATTTATATTCACACCGTTCGTATACTAACATGTTTTGCTTTGTCTTTTAGCATGTATATCTGCATTATATGATGAATCAAGCCTAATATTTTAGGCAACTCTTTCTTCTGACTTTCTGACTCACTCTGCTCCGTTTGCTGTGCTTGTTACTGTGATTCAGAACAATTTATTCATCATATAACCCAATCATGGAACGCCTACTCAGACCAGAAAGATTTGGATGTTGAACCTAGTGCACCAGATGCAGCAAAACAATGGAATCATTGGTATCGTACATTCTGTGGCCTCCTAAAATCAGTCGAATCCATGAATCCGGATAAATTAGACACTCTTATTTCCTACGTCTCTCCTAACGTATATGAACACATCGTTGACTGTGATACATATGATCATGCTATCAAAACTCTAATGAATCTCTATGTCAGACCGAAAAATGAAGTCTTTGTTCGTCATATACTCGCGACTACTAAACAAGAAAATGGACAAACATTGGATCAATTTGTTCAGATTCTGAAATCGTTAGCTAGGGAATGCAATTTCAAACCAACTACGGCCGAGGAAAATCGAGACGATGCTCTGCGCGATGCCTTCATTAATGGAATCCAGTCCAATTCAATCAGACAACGTCTCTTAGAACACAACTCACTTAATTTTCAAGCGGCTTTTGATCAAGCACGTGGTCTCGAAATGGCGGAAAAGCAATCATTATCATATCAAAACTGTTTGAATTCTGCACACACTGCAACGGTTCAGCCACTCAGTCCTTCATCAACCTCCGATAAATCTACAGATAATCTTGTTGCTGCTGTTAAACAAAAATGTGACCTTTGTGGGTACGATTATCATTTAAGATGGAAATGTCCGGCTAGAAACGCTTTCTGTAAAAGTTGTGGAAACAAAGGACATTTTCAAAAGGTATGCCGCTCTAAGAATCACCGCCCAGTGGTTTCGACGCTTCATCCTACCATATCTGCAACTGTATTAGCTGCTGCTCCTGATTGTCTCACCAAATGTGTAATAAATCTAGAAGTCAATAACATATTAAATGTCATGCTCTCGTTGATACAGGCAGTTCCCGTAGTTATGTTTCAGAAGCCTTCGTTTTGAAAAATAATTGGAAAATTCACTCCTCACGAGAAACAATAACCATGTTGTCTAGCTCATTATCGAGTCATACCAAAGGCCATTGTTTTGTGTCGATTCAATAAAAATCATGTGTTTATAAAAATATCAAGCTATCTATACTTTCTGATCTTTGTACTGACGTACTCCTCGGTCATGACTTCCTTGGATTGCATAAAAGTGTAAATATCTCTTTTGGTGGTCATAAATCGTCATTCACCGTCTGTTTACTGAAACCTGCATCTGTTACGTCCCCGCCTCTTTTCCACCATTTAACTGCTAACTGGAGGCCTATTGCTACAAAATCAAAAAGGTACAATCGAATGGATGAAATATTTATCCGGGATGAAATAAACAGATTAGTTTGTGATGGCATTATCGAACGTTCAACATCCCCGTGGAGAGCACAAGTTCTCGTGGTATCGAATGAGAATCACAAGAAACGTATGGTTGTGGACTACAGCCAAACGGTCAACAAATTCACACTCTTAGACGCATACCCTTTGCCGAAAATAGACCAAATGACTGAAACCATTTCAAAATATCATATATTCAGCACTTTGGATCTCAAAAGCGCTTACCACCAAATACCTATCCAAGAACATGAAAAGGTATTTACTGCTTTCGAAGCGTGTGGACGCTTGTTTCAATTCCGTCGCATTCCCTTCGGAGTGACGAATGGTGTCTCATGTTTCCAAAGAACTATGGATCATATAATCGCACAGGAACATCTCACAGATACATTTGTCTATGTGGACAATGTGACAGTTTGCGGGAGAGATACGCTTGAACACGAAACAAATCTCAACAAATTTCTTAATGCCGCTAAAAAATATGGATTGACCTTAAATGAATCAAAGAGTTTTCATGGAGTTTCATGCTGCTCGACGGAATGCCCATAAAACTCGTCAATCTGATCAAGGCCTACTATGCAGCCACCAAAGCCAGAGTACGTGTTTACGGAGAAGAATCGGATGAATTCAGTCTGCACACAGGGGTTCGACAAGGATGTCCCTTGTCACCCATATTGTTCAATTATGCGGTTGACTGGATTCTGAGCAACGCGCTAACTGGGTTCCGAGGCGTTCAAGTATCAAATAACCTATGGCTAACGGATGTTGATTACGCAGACGATGTTGTTCTCCTTGCTGACAGCTTTGGGAGCATGCAAACCGTTCTGGATCAAGTGGCCCAGTTTTCATCAGCCGTTGGTCTGGAAATCAATGCCGACAAAACGAAAGCCTTCGCCATCGGTGTATCTTCATCTGATGAGCAGCTCACGGTGTACGACAGCCCAATCGAAACAGTCGACGATTTTACGTACCTTGGCTCAAAAATACTTCCAACTGGTCAAGCAAAGAATGAAGTCCGAACACGCATCGACCGTGCCAGACTTGCTTTCTTACAATTGAAGAACTCACTTTGGAGAAGAAGTGAAATCAGCCTCAAAACGAAAATCCGAGTCTACCAGGTTACCGTTCGCCCTGTGCTACTGTATGGCTGTGAGACTTGGCCATTACGTTCTGAGGACTCCAAAAAGCTTGAAGTATTCGACCATTGGTGCCTAAGGTACATCACAAAGACAAAATGGATGGACCGGGTGTCGAACGCATCTGTTCGTCACCAATGCGGGGACATCATGCAACTATCCGTCTGGATCCAACATCGTCGACTTCAATGGTTCGGGCACGTACCACGCAAACCCGAAGACGAACTGGTACGGCAGGTGATGAACCCAGGTCAATGTGCAAACTGGCGCCGCCGCCGAGGCGGACAACTGAAGACATGGCTTGCAACAATCAAATCGGACATGGAACTCCTAGGTTTACGCAATGTTTATGGTCCGCGTCACTGGGAGCGTCATTGGCCCTCTTTATGTGCCGAAATGGCTGCCAACCGCCCGGCATGGAGAGGCTTAATTCGGGATATCAATAGAGCCGGCTTATCCTCTAAAAGGAGTCAGCCGCAGTAAAGTAAAGTAAAGTAATCAAAGAGCATTTTCGCAGCTAAAGAAATTACTCTCATTGGTTTTCAAATATCGAATGGAAAAATTAAACCTGATCCTGACCGATTAAAGCCTTTACAGGATCTCCCACCACCGTCGAATGTGCAATCGCAACAAAGAATTGTGGGATTTTTCGCTTATTATTCGCCGTGGATCTCCAACTTCTCCGATAAAATTCACTCATTCATAATCGAACTTTTCCTTTGCCCGTCTCTGTGAAACAAAATTTCGATGATCTTAAAAAAGAATAAGCCATAGCAACTCTAGCTTCTATTTGTTGTGATATTCCGTTTGTCGTCGAAACTGATGCTTCGGACGTAGCTATTGCTGCCACTTTGAACCAAGATGGAAGACCTGTGGCGTTTTTCTCTCGGACGTTGACGCCATCTGAAAAACATCACTCAGCTGTTGAAAAAGAAGCCTATGTCGTGGTTGAAGCTATTCGAAAATGGAGGCATTTACTTTTGGGTAATCATTTCAAACTTGTCACTGATCAAAGATCTGTTTCCTTTATTTTTGGCAATCAAAATCGAGGAAGAGTGAAGAACGATAAAATTTTGCGCTGGAAAATGGAATTATCACCTTACAGCTTCGATGTTGTCTATAGACCCGGAAAAGATAACAAAGCAGCAGATGCACTAAGTCGATCCTGTTGTGGTGCGCTTCTAAATGGACTGGATTTAAAACAAATACATGATTCTCTTTGTCATCCTGGAATTTCTCGTATGCTCCACTTTGTGAAATCTCGTAATTTACCATATTCTATTGATGAAATTCGAAAAATGACCTTGAGTTGTGAAGTGTGCTCTGAAATCAAGCCCAGATTTCCTTCGGCAATTCAAGGCCAATTAATCAAAGCTACCCAACCGTTTGAGCGGTTATCTATGGATTTTAAAGGACCTCTTCCTTCATCAACTCGTAATCGTTATCTACTGACGGTCATCGATGAATATTCTCGATTTCCCTTTGCATTTGCTTGTCCTGACCTTAGCAGTCACACCGTCATACTTCACCTGTGTCAAATATTCGCAATGTTTGGGATGCCTTCGTACATTCACTCAGACAGAGGTTCTTCCTTCATGTCGACCGAGGTACAAAATTTTCTTCGGGAAAAAGGTATAGCTTCGAGTAGAACGACTCCTTATAATCCCATAGAAAATGGACAGGTAGAAAGAATGAATGGTACCTTATTGAAATCGATCCTTCTCGCTCTCAGATCAAAAAGGCTTTCAGTTGAAAACTGGGAATGCGTGCGGCTGGACGCATTACATTCAATCCGTTCATTATTGTGCACATCTACCAACGAAACCCCTCACGAGCGTCTTTTTCGACACAATAGAAGGTCGACTTTTGGTACCACACTCCCAACCTGGCTTACTGTTCCTGGCAAAGTTTTACTCAAGAAGAATGCTGGAGTTTCTAAATACGACCCCTCTGTGGAAGAAGTTGAACTAATTCATTGCAATCCTAACTATGCGCATGTTCGTTTTTCTGATGGAAGAGAAGATACAGTATCTATCCGTCAATTAGCCCAGAAAGGCTCCGACGCACTGATGAATGAAGCTGGAACTAATATGGGACTCCGTGAAAATGAACCGGTTGTTGCTGATGAACAAACCTCCTATAATGACGATACCGATAATGATAATGTTAAGGCAAATGGTGAATCTACGGATAACTCAAATGCTCGTGACCTATCAGAGAATCTCGAAAACCTTATCAATCAACAACAACGTGTTCATCCTTATAACTTACGAAGTGGAAATGTTTAAATACTATGTTTTCTCAATCCTCTTTGAATTGTTACTATAACAGTCTTGTTCCGACTCTGACGCTGCGCTACAAATCGCAGTGGAGGAGAATGATATGATTGTTTATTTGTACACACATTTATATTCACACCGTTCGTATACTAACATGTTTTGCTTTGTCTTTTAGCATGTATATCTGCATTATATGATGAATAAAGCCTAATATTTTAGGCAACTCTTTCTTCTGACTTTTCGACTCATTCTGCCCGTTTGCTGTGCTTGTTACTGTGATTCAGAACAATCAATGACCAATATGTTGCTAGTTTCTTCTAAACGTAAATTCGTCACAAAATTTTTAGTGGACGATTTTTAACTTCGCTGCCATTTACCAATATAAATAAATCAATATAAACCACCAGGTGTTTCAACAAGAGGTAATTAGCATTTCTGGGCGTACGGATTTTTCATTTCATCCTCTGTGTATAATGTCCATAAAAGCCAACAGGGTTTTGGCTCATCTCTTTCGACTAAGCGTCATCAGACACTGCACAGAAGAACTATTTATTACCTTCCTTTATAAGGCCTATAAAAGCAACCAAGTTTGTGCTGAATCTTTTTTCGACTGAGTCATCAATTCAACGCGTAGTGCAAAAGGGTTATGAGCCTTTCCGTATACATAAAATCTCAAGAATGATCAGATAACTAGTTCCCAGACTTCAATTCGGCAACAACGTATATATGCCATTCGACCTTCTCCAACTTAAACCAGAACAGTAACTACGACGATAATTTTGCGCGATGTCGAAGCGACCGCATGCACGGTTTCCCTTGTAAATTACGACTTGGCCGCATTTTTCAACACCTATTGATTAACCAAAACCTTTTCCACTCTGTTATCGACATGCTGTCATAGTCTAACTTCTATAATGCAGTCCCATTTCTGTCTGCCGTAAGTAAAATTTACTCAACACGGTTTGAAGGAATACTTTAATCTCATGAAGAAGATATGGTGACCAATAACATATTTAATAATTGAATCTAAAAACTGAAAATAGTAAAAAAAATTGTTGGCGTATATTGCATTACCGTAAATGTATTCATAAAATAATTCAATAAATAATGTATTCATCATCATCATATCCAGCCACACAAAAGTCAAGTGACTAATGTTTCACTGCCATATAACCATAAAGAGTGAGAAAAAAAGTATATAAGTGAACTTAGATAAATTATTATTGAGATTTACGAGAGAGGGAGAGGGGTAGAGAGAGAAGGAAAACCTTGCTACTATGAGTAAATTTATCAGGATAACTCACAGAAATGAGGCAAACTAAACCTCTCCACAACACCATTATGGCCAAGTTAGCATTCGGGCAAGGCGACATCAGCAACACAGCTTCCTTGCGGATTTCACCGTATCACGTCATAAACAAACCGAACCTCGCAGCTAACTTTGCCCTACTAAGAAAAGAAAGTTACGAAGGTGATTCTACTATACATCTGCAACGAGATCGCCACTGAGCTCGATTCGCTGCCATATCGCTAAGGGTTTCTAACCAAGAACTGTGATGTGCACGAAGACCCCATCCCGGCAGACGAGTGGATCCTATACTACCCAGTTTGGATGTAAGTGACTTTAATTGTTTCTGCCATGTCAAAATCTGCCCACCTTGTTTCTTACGCCAATTTGGTGCTGGATGAGAGAACAGAGCTCTATTGGGCAATCGGAATGAGGGCATACGAAAACGTGACCGAGCCAACGAAGTTGATGGAGCCTTATTTGCTTTTCTAAAGACGAGCACTTGTGTATTCAACTAAAAATTATAGCATTTGCAAAAGTTCACATACTGGGACAACAAATAGACATTATATAACCATCTTGTTCTCTTCACACAATTCTAGTTGACATTAATCGATGTTAAATGGAAAACCTATTTAAATATTTATAACATGGAAAGTAAAATATAAGGCACAAAATATGCTTTACATAATTAGTATAACTGAAAAATATAGCTTAATAGTTCGTTGGCGATTCAAATCAATTATCACACAAAATTATATTTATTTACGCTATTATCAATGGGTGGTCTAAATGAGCATTAAGATATACATATAGACCAAAATTAAATATAAAATAACACCTAAATAGTTTAATTGCTTCAGTGTTACTTAATTAAAACAGTTAAAATTACATGATAATTACTAACCAGTTTTTCACTGATTCGGACAGTCATTTTTACTGTCATTCATTGGTTTAGCCAGGTAGTCCATTCTCTATAGCAGCACAACTACAGTCGAATCGTTACAAACAACTGGTATGGTCTCATTCCATATAGTATGAAAGAGATAAATCAATACCCTCAGAATTATGTCTCAATTATTTTTAGATACGGTCGGTAGCATAACGTCGGGACCTGAATTTTTGTGAAGTTGAGATGGCAAATTGCATTCCTTAGTTCTAACTCTGACGGTTGTTCGAGATTAGCTTTCCATATAGTTTATAACGGCATACTTTTTAGATCGAGACTGCGCCTATGTCTCTAATTTGGTCGTTAAAGTGTTCAGCCAACCCATTAATACCAACTGTTTTTGGGCTATTAAATTAATTTTACAATCATTTATTGTTTCGCTAACTTCTAATTGTTTCAGAGGGATATCAATGTCTTATTTATTCGAGGTATGTATTAAGTCTTACTGGTACTCAATTCTTTTAATGTACGCAGATTACATACACCGATGCGAAAACCTTACGTAGATTTAATGAAAAGTGAGTTGTGTGAACTATTTACGATAATTTGCAATATGACGTTTGCTCCAGTGATTTTATAAACAGTTACGATATTCCTTTGGAAGCTTCGGAAGATGAAAAAAGTGAAGCAAAAGAGGCAGAGTTTGCGTAAGATGTGTCTGCAATAGCTTGATTTCGCTTATCCTCCTTGCACGGACCAATTGATAAGTCAACTCTTTTTATACAGCGGAACGGCCGGTGCAATAAGCATTCAGTATTGTTCGTACTAGTCATGGTTATCTGTTATATATGAAAATACGCTACGTCGTTCGTTCCCAGTGAGAATGATTTATATGCATCGCTTTCTTTTTATTGGTTAGTCTGACGAGCACTGTCTGCCCGGGTGCCAGTTGTCAAAGCTTCCTTAAGCAACTGACACTTGTGCTTTACGTCTAACATGCCTGTTCTAATTCCGTCGCGACTCATTTAAAATGGTGTATTACAGCGCAGTAAACCGAACTTGGTCATTCAAATGAAATAGTAGGAACTATTTATTAGGTGTTGCGAACCTAGTAACAAATTAGTTCAGTTGTGACCGGAAGGATAAACGTTGAAGTCGCATTGTCGTAGACTATACGATGTTAGCTTCACTATTGCAGATTTACTCATTCGTCTAGGAGATTTTACCGTCCTATTTATCCCAAGACTTGACCAAAATATATAGTGGTTAAAGGGCGTACTACCGGCTCCTACTGATGAGTCGCCAGTAAGCACGAAACGAATGTGCATGAGATTATACTTTCCGTTCATGCTGCCTTTGGTTTATCCTTCTGGTCACAACTAAACTAATTTGTTACTAGGTTCGCAACACCTAATACATACTTGCATATATATTAGTTCTCCGCAACAAACAGTATTTAACTGAAATAGTAGGAAGACTGAATCTAATTAGATACGACAATGTTCTGGATACCATTAACGGGTTGACCAGGCAGTGCTCGCTGGTCGTCAGACCTTACATTTATATGGTTAAGTTCTGTATACGGTATACTACTAGGAGTGAGAGACAAATTTCTGATTTCTATATAAGCTGTGGATGTCGGCTGCGTAGTTTTTAAACACAGCCATAACCTTTTGCGACTGTAAAATTTTAATAGACTGTTCAATCTCCGGTTGTTAACTTTTCACGTGGTGATCGTATTAACTTTGAGTAGGTTTTCAGTTTTGAGATAACAACCAATCTGATTGCGCATTCGCGAACAATTATGGTGAAGTTGCTTTTTGGTGTGCTGGTTGTTGTTATTTTATATAGTAATTGGTTTTTTGTTTACTGTATGTAATACATTTCGACATTCTTCAGCTGTTCGTATGAGTAATATTGGATTAATTAGCATCACTTGCATTTATAATGTGTTCAAATTTCGATATACAAACCTTGATTTATTTTTGGTCTTTTAATGTTTTATGGAGTACTTGACATAGCTAATTTCCCCACATTATTTTGCTTTAGCAGTTCATTCTTCATCAATTTGCAAGCTGCACTAGTATTATTAAATGCTTCATGCGAAAATTTGTTTTCAACATTTATTAGCTTTACTGAAAGTATGATTTTATAATTTGTTTCCTTAATAATCTACTCGGTGTTACGACTTATATTAACTTTTGGAAACTGATAAAGTCGTAAATTCTTTAGTTTATTTCGTACATTAATAATCCTTATTTGATTTAAGTAATGCATACAGTTTTTCCATTTTTGTTTTTGATTTTAAAATTTTCAAATGGGTGAATTATAAAATAATACTGCTGTATACATAATTTTAAAATACACGGATAATACTTTATTTTTTTATTGACCTTTTTGGGTATAAACTTTCTATCTTATCTACGAGGTTTATTTATTTGTGCAAACTTTGGTCATTTTTATCAGTTTCCATAGTTGTTTCATTTTCATGTGCTTCAGAAGAAAAACCGCGTTCCTTCTAAGTTGGAGTTTGGAAAGAGCTTTTAGTTTCTTTAGAAGTTTTACTTCTGTTAAATTACTATTGTTTCGATATTATGTTTGCTTACGTGAGCTTTTTTATAATGGCTGTTTTTGTTTGTGACGGTTTGTGTACGCTTGCAGACAAAACGTTGAGTCTAATTTCTTTTCTTTGTTGTCATTTAAATTTTTAAATAGCACAGCTCAGATGCAACCGCTGATCACGTGTCTTTACTAGCATCCAGAATCACAGAATTCTATCACTGCTTTCATTAATTAGTAATTGATTTTTTTCTCAAAACAAATTTTAGATTAGTTAATTAACTGGCATATAAAAAACATTTCCTTTTATATGGAGAACAAATTAAGTTTACAATTTTGAAATATGATTCTCACAGAAATGGGAATGTTCGCAGTCTACATTCCAGCTAAGGTCAATTTTTATGGATACTTTTAAATTTCAAAAACGCTAGCGTTTTTCGTCTTGTCTAAACGGTAGAGTCATTGTTATTTAGCAATCAAGAAATTTCTCTCTTAACATTTGTCACCAAGTACTGATTGAAAGTTTCTCCTTGAATTTTTAATAAGGTAAAAAATGTGAACTTTAAATATCGTTGAATGTTTGTTTAATGTTTGAACGAACCTTTTGTATTTGTATTAGTATGCCTGTTAGAATTTCCAAAATTTTACGCCATGTGAAGATATCCATTTAATAGCCAACTATACAGGATAAGATACTAGCTTCGATCAGGGTCGATATATTTAGGTGCGCGTTAGAACAAAATAGCTCTGTGCTTTGCAAATTGAAATTGATCTATCTTTTATTGCTGTGTGCACAAGTAAATATAACGGTCTATTGAATCATTTATTGGTTTGCAAATTGTAAAGCAAAACTGTCTCAAACGTCTAATAAGTGTGGTGAGCATTACATGAGCTAATGATTACGTTAGAAAAAGTTGACGCTTGGTAATTTATTTTAGGAATAAGAGAAACTAAGTATTTATTTAATTAAGAATTATTAAAAGAATAGTATTGAAGCAAACTTGTTTAAAATGACCCATTTTGATTCTTCTACTAATTTTTGATAATAAAATATTAAGAAAGCTTTTTGCTTAATTTAATCAAGTTAACAGGACAAAATATAGACAGATTATTGTAGACGCTCATGTCGTAATGTCACCACATGCATGCATACATTCCTCGCGTATAAACCAGCTAACACTATATTTTTCTCGCCAAAAATGTTTATCAATAATTAGGTCATTGAATTTTAGAAAAAAGACGCTCAACATGTTTCTGATTGACAAGTTACGTATGTAGAGTAAGGATTGTTTCAGTATTTGAATATAATCAAGCTAAAATTAATCTTAATTGCACAAATTAGATTTTAGCGCATATGCACTGAACAATTTGAATGTTTTCATTGCAAATGCTTGTTACAACATTATTCTTCGTTCTGATGTTTATTAATAACACCAATGCATTTGTATATATGCCTACGATGAAGATTTAATCGTTTAAGCTTATCGATAAAACTTTCGTTAGAAGTGGTGCAACGTGGCCTTATAATGTATATGATATGATAACATTGTACCCAGCTACGACTATGCATTTGGTATAGTCTAATGATTCCCTCCATCTATTGTAAAATGGAAAAAAGAAAATATTTCATAAAATGTGGCAAGTCGTGTAAGATGTCACAATTTTATATTATTTTGAGCACATGAGTGCTGAAGGGAATAAATCTACCGATTTCCAGAAAGTACTGTTTACACCAGGTTAGATGCCGGATAGAGAGGTGAGAACATTAGCTGGAGAATACAACCTAACTGTTCTAAATAAAATTTATGCATTAAGTGAAATGATATCAAACCTATTGATAAAATAAAATTTTAGTAAGAATCGTTCAAAAAATCCTGTTTTGCCACTGTTATCGTGTGTATGTAAGAAAAAGCATGCATCTTAACTTAGTTTGTTAAAGTTGGCATAAAACAAGTAGATATATATATATATATATATATATATATATATATATATATTCTATGTTGAGGAGAGCTAATTTATATGCAATTGTGTGTTTTGTATTGCGTACCTAGTAACAAATTAGTTCAAATAGGACCAGAAGTATATGCCAAAGTCGGCATGAACAATTAGTAAAATCTTATGTACATATGCCTTTCGTGCTTACTAGTCACTCTTAAGTAGAAGCCGACGCTACAATCAAAACTATATATATTTGATAAAAAGTATGGGGCGATTAGATGCATTATCTTCCTTTACATGTATGTATTGAAAGAATATTGAGTATTCCGCAATGTGATTTTAAAGCCAACTTGCTATATATAAGTCTTTATATAAAGCGGATACCACTGGTGTTTGAATGAAAATATGTTTAGTTGATTTTACAGTCCAACTGTTCCATATTTCTTGACTAAATGTGTATTGAGTATAAGAAATAGTTCCGGCGCCTACTGTTGAGTCGTCAGTAACCACGATTTGCATGTGTCTGTGAGTTTGTAGCTTATTTTCATGAGGAATTGACTTATTCTTTTAGCCCTTTGTAAGCTACTTCATCACTAGGTACGCAATACTTATTACATAATTGCATATATATATATATATATATATATATATATTTATAAGAAATGAATATAGTACTATTATATTTTCCATTAAAGGATGTCATGAATGCCACGAAATGAGGTAATTGATGTCGATTGCGGAGTTAACATATCTTCAAATCTGTTAAGTTTATACTCTTTTATAGGTTTTATGCATAATATATAGAATTGGGTTTGAAGTTGCTTTTCCGTAGAATTCACATGAAGTGAATTTCATAACTGTTCGAGTGCACGCATTTCTTGACAACATTTATAATGGGTTTTGGTGCTGTGCGGGCTCTTACTGGTAAGTTGCCAATTAGCAAGAATCACAGGTGTAGATGAAATTATACCATTTGTTCATGCTGACTTTGGCATATTATTTCGATCCTATTTAAATAGACTCTAGCTCGCCACGCAATCGTTTCAGGCGACGCTATAAATTGGAAAACATGCTAACGGAGTTCCTTGTCTAATCGAAAAGGTTCGACACATGAAATTATGGAGATACTGTTTAAGCTAACCTAGAGATACACAATTAACGTAAGCGGGGTTAACACGTCTGATAGTGCAAAATGTTATAACAAAAGTTGGGAAGTTTTTATCAACTCTAAGAGGTCAAGTTTCTCTAGCTACAGATGCATTGTAAAATACGACTTTGAGGCAGAGTTAGATACTCGCGTTTCTCCATAAATGGCATAGGTTCGAGAAAGCTAATCATTCTCACCTCGTCAGACATATTGCCTAAGTTATTGATAGAGCTCCCAAGATATGTAAACCTGTCAACTATGTCTAGATCTTCATTCTGCAGTCGCAGAGTTGGAGTGAGTGGTGGGTGATCCTGTAAAAGTATCTTACATTTAGAGGGTGCGAATTTCATACCGAAAGACGGAACAACGTCTGCTAATCTATTCAAGGTGTCCTGAGCAGAATCTCGATTGTCGAATAATAGTACGATATCGTCTGCATAGTCAAGATCGACTAGTTTACCGCCCAGGAGAACTTCAACACCTGCATCCTGAATGTGTGGAAGAGTGTTGTTCATAATAGCATCGATTACAAAATTAAACAAAAAGGGGAAAGTGGACAGCCTTGACGAACACCACTGCTGGTTGTAAAGTTGTGCGTTAATTCGTTGTAGACCTTAACGCGACCAGAATTATTTGTGTAGAGAGCGCGTATAATATTAACAAATTTTGTAGGCACACCACTTTTCGACAGAATATGGAATAAAACATTGCGATTCACCGAGTCAAATGCCTCCCTGAATTTTAGAAAGATGGCTATTGTGGGACGGTGATATAAATGTCTCTGTTCAAAACTATTATCTATACAACCTCGTCCTGAGCGGAATCCGGCCTGTTCTTCTCTATTGTGTGATTCACGTGAAGCGCTAAGACGACGTAGGATAATCGAAGCAAATAACCTAGACACGACTGGAGTCAAGCTTATACCACGATGGTTATCGCACGAATTACGATTGCTTTTTTGAAGATAGGAATGATGGTCGACTCATTCCAATCAAGTGGTACGGTCTCCTCATTCCATATAGTACGAAAAAGGTTAGTCAACGCTCCCGAAATTATATCGCCACCATCCTTAAATAATCCCGGAAGCAAATCATCAGGGCCTGCGGCTTTGCGACGTTTAAGAGATAGGATTGCATCCCGTATTTCTAACTCTGATGGTTCTTCGAGACTAACATTCCACACTGTTGATACAGGCATGCTTTCGGGAATCGGAACTGACGCAGGTGCCCAAGAAAATTGATCTTTGAAGTGTTCAGCCCACCTATCAAGACGACTTATTTTATCGGTTATTAAATGGTTTTTACTATCATTTATAGTTTCGCTAACTTTTAATTTTCTCGGACCTGTTGCGCGAATAAGTTGGAACAAACAGCGACTATTACCTGACGCGAACGCTTCTTCCATTTCTTCAGCCTTTCTTGTCAAAAAGGATTCGAGATCGACTTTTAGACTGCGCTTAAGTTGGCGTCTTACATTGCGACGAGTATTATTATGAGCCGAGCCAGGTGGAATTTGGCGCCTTGTTTCGAGTATCTCCATAGATTTTACAGAGACCAATGATTATTTCTACGGGGCCTGCAATGCCACATACAGTAGTACTTGCATTGTGCATAGTGTAACTTATCTGAGTTCAAATTAAATTCGAATTTTCGCTATCAAGACCAGTTAGCTTTGACGTTAGAATATCTTCATATTTTTGTCGGAAGGACGGTTGTTCGAGTTTGCTTACATCTATTTGGGGTTTATTCTTATTTATTTTCCCGGAAAATTTTAGTGCAAATCTACAACGGATAAGTGCATGGTCCGAGTCGACATAAGTGTTCCAAAAGAACGACAATCCTGGATGCAACCACGCCATCTATAACTAATTGCTACATGATCTATTTGAGTCCACCGTTGTCCGGAGGCTGGAGGACGCCATGTGGCGCAACGTCTAACACTACGTCTGAAGTTTGTACTACATAAATATAATCTATGTTCCGCGCAGCTATCCAAAAGCCGTTCACCATTATCATTGCGCGTCGAGCTTAAAGTGTATCTTCCACCTAAATGAAATTCTGCATTACTTAAGCGTCCAACTTGAGCATTCATGTCACCCATAACCAAGACTATATCTGAACTTCTTGCTCTACTTATTAAGGAGCTTAGTTCGGAGTAAAAAGCGTCCTTGCTTTCGTCTGTGCTGCAATCGGTAGGAGCATATGCAGATACAACGAAAAGGCAACGTTGATTACGGTTTTTTGCATTGATTTTAGTAGATGTATTTAAACGTGCCGCACAAAGTCGACTATTTAAAGGGATCCATTCAATTAAGCAAGCTTCAGCTCGTGTGCTAAGGACAATACTGCCGCCACATAGAATCCTGTACTCTGGTTTCAGATGCACAACACATGGATTTCTAAGTTATCCAACGTACGTCGAAGAATTTGTTGTTGTACAAGTTTTTTAATGTTCGCACATTAAATTCGGCGATTTTATTGCTCTCTGTGTTATGATTAACACCATCCATATTCATATTATCTAAAAGAGCTTTATCGTTAGATTGAGAAGAGGAAAGAGAATGAGAGGAGGCAGATTCGGAGATGAATGTGCCTGCAGTAGCTTGATATTCATCACCTGTGCAACGACTCAGCAGATAAGTGACCATTTTATACTGCGTGATTTGCCGATGCAGTATTCAATTGTTATAATTTGTATCGTTCATGGTTATATGCGGAATGTAAAAAAATAGGTTCGCCCATTCCTGGTAGTGATGGTTTTTATTCTGAGTTTTCCTTCATTTTGACAGTTTGCCAACCAAGGCTGCTGAGCATTATCTGCCCAGATGCCAGCGGCCAAAACTTCCTTCATCAGCTAAAACTTTCATTTTGCGTCTGGCACGCTTGCTCTCAGTCCGTTACTACACATTTAGCAATAGGTGTTACCGCGCAAGTAGACCAAACTCGAGGCTTCACATGAAACGTAATGATGGCTGTGTTCCTTTAGACCCAGCAAGGTTCATGCTACCTTTCACGGGCTGACTCGCTTGTGCCAGCCAGTCGTATGCGAGTAAATAGTTTTATGTAGCAATAGTGATTGGTTGTTATTTTTTTTACCTATGGTTTGAGTGTAAGTGAATTATGCGTAATTTATAGTTCTTATTGGGAAAATTGTAATTTAAAATGTTTGAATGCCGATTGTGCAAAATTATTGGCGGTTATTTTTGTTGTTTTTTAAGTATTGATGCTTTAATTTCCTTGATTATTCCAGAAAAAAATTAGCTTTCCGTCATACTCATGTTGATTAAAATTAAACGGTTTCGGTAGTGTCTCCTGTAATGCGTTTTCTCAGTGTAAATTTTAATAATTTTAACATGCCAATATTTTGTACAAGTTGATAATTAAGCATTACCTATACTTTAGCTATCATGGATTAGATTTCTTGATTCCGTATAAATATATTTTTATTTATTTTTTGTCACTGATTTTGATTCCAGTATTCTAATGAAGTGGAGAGTTTAATTTCTGTCAATTTACTCCTAATACATGTTTTGTTCATTCTGCTCTTTATAAGCGTTGATTTGGAAATAAAATTGAGCGCTTGTCTGTTGTGTAAGCGATTGTCTTGATCTGTGCAAAAACCCTGTTGTTATTAGCGCTCTTCTTGGCTTAACACAAATTTGTTTATTTCCAAATGAGTTGGTTTACCTTTGAAAATCTTTTTGTTTAAGACGAGGTGTGTTTTTAGCATTTTCAATTGTGGAAGTGAGCGTTTTCGGCAAACTAAACTGGATATCGTGACATTGGTAATTTTGTGCTTGAATTTGGTGCCTTATTGCCAAAGCCGCGTATAATTATTTATTCATTTGTATTCACTTTATGTCGCACACTTATCTTTATTATGTTTGGCTTTTGTCATGATTCCAAAATGTGCATTTCGGTAGATTTACGACATAGTGCGATTTTGCATTGAATATGTTCTGTGTTGTTAAATGATTAAATATTTAAACCAACTGCTTCCATTAATGATCAGCATATACACACACACACACACACACACACATATATATATATATATATATATATATATATATATATATAATGGCCATTGACTCTGAATTTATTGCTCAGCAAGAGTAGATTGTCTATGTGCTGCCGGTGTCAAATTATCACATTGTTTTCGTGTGAGTTTGGTGTTTAAGAAGGGGAATGTGTTGGCTTTCTTTACATCGAGAGTGATTTTGATGTCTGGATCGGTATACGACTTGTTTGTGCATTTCTGTTGGCTCTGCTGTGTCTGAGATAAACAATAATATAACTCTCAAAGGCCCATTGATCAATTATGCTTTGCTGGCTCGTTTGTTCAAGATGGTGAATGCATGCGTTGGACAGATGAGGTTCAATGCAGCTTCCCACAGCTACAGCATTTAACTGACGGTAATAATTCCCTTTAGTTGTAAATTTCACGTTCTTTCTACTTGCTAATATGAAGTTTTTGAGATCATTGGTACCTAAAGGATAAATCTTGAAACTCATTCTTTATTTTGTCACAGAAGTTTGTCAATCTTTGATCCTGTGGTGTTCTTTTCTATGACATTTCGTTGTGGTTGAAGTAGTTCACAGTTTGATCATTTATGATCTCGTTTAACTTCAAGTTTAACACCTCCTGATCACTTGTCGGCTGTGGTAAACCATATAATTTGAATGCATTTGTAATTCATTTTGCCTTTTTCTAATGCACTACCCATCTGACTTCTCATTACTTGTCCATTGAATGTTTGTGGGGTGATGCTTTTTGTTAAGTTTTCATTTTCAGTCTGGATGTCAGTGTCGCGTTAGTTTTGGTTTCACTTAACGATGCAGCCTTTAAATTTAGAAATTTCTTTTGATGTTTTTCGAGATTGCTTTTAAATATTTGTGACTAATTGCATCAGGATTAAAGACTAGTTTCGATTGAGGAGGGATTTTTTTCAAATATCTTGAGGTCATATTGCTTTGTCTGTCGTTATTCTTAGCACGTTTCTTTATTAATTGTAAAGACATTGAATTCGCTCTTTTTTAAACTTGCAAGTTGACGACCGAGTGAAGAAATAATTCGCTCAGTGTCTTGCAGTTTTGATAGGTTGTCTTCTTCGGCATTAAGCTATAGGTGTCTTACAAGTTTATTCATCGGTTTCCGGAATCCGCACACCTTGCGCTGTTACCTACACGACAAAATGAAGGCGAAACTAAAGACAGTAGACAGGAGATAATCATTCATACCCGTAATAGCCAACTAATCGAACACATGGTCAAAACTCCATCCACCAATACAAAAATAACCAGATCTAAAGCTCCATTCTCTAATATAATGAGAATGACTCTATACGCAGTAGACATGCACATATACACTCACAAACCAACCCGCAACAATCCACATACAACAAATATAATTAAAACGAAAATTAGACGTTTGTAACTTAATGAAATGAAAACCCGGGATATCTTTAACTGAATAAATGTAGTGTTATGGATTATTCTAGAAATAAACCTGCCATTATCCGGTTTATTATTGAATGTTTTCTCTTCCTAATAAAATATATCCTGTGATATTCAAAGGCAATGGAATTATATATATATATATATATATATATATATATATATATATATATATATATATATATATATGAATCGGTTTTAATTCTATTTATATTTTGGGCAGCTTAGTATTGTGTGGGCGTATGTGTCAGGCACATACGCATACACACTTTCTAATTAGCCCAAACAATATATATATATATATATATATATATATATAATCATGAATTTGAATATTACATCAAGTAATGAATGCAATTCATCTGCAACTCTAAACACTCCATTACGCGTGTCGCGTACTTTACGCAAGGTTAATTCTAATATGAACTTTTGTTTTTTGGTTAGACTTTATTCTAGGTGAAACCTATTTAGAATCTATTAAGGCTTGAATTTCTAACTGATCTCCCAATATCTATCTTTATACAACAGACACCATGTCACTGTTAAATTATATTGATTTGAAGTCTATCGGTAGGATGTTGATCTTATGTATACTGCCAGTACACGCTGAATACTGCGTCAGGTGGCAGAGGCAATTCGTCCACTAGACTTTTTTCATCCGTATTGGGAATTCTTCAAGTACTAACCAGAATTTTCCGTGGACAGGACTCGAACTGGCGCATATTTTCTTTAGTTTTCGACTCTCAATACTATGCCACCTGATTCCGCATGCTATACGCAGATTTAAGTCATACACTAATTTGTTTCTTTTGTTAGCCTTTACTTCAGGAAGAGCCTATTTGGACTTATTTCTAACTAGCCATCCCATATCTGTCATTATACAACAAACACCATGCCACTTGTGGAAATTTTATATATAAGAACACCAATGAGGTTGGTTGAATTAAACAATAATTTATTGCGTGGGTGGTGGTAACAATTCTTTAAATTAGGCTTGCGAGCTTGCTGTAAACACCAATCCCATTTTATTTAACTAAATAATGAACAACTTAAAAAACTGTCACCAGTCGCAACTGACACCTTCGACCTCCTTGATCATCAGAGTGTGACGGTAAACTGACTTCTTGTGAGGGATCAAACCGCATTGCATATATGAAAATCAAATTTAGATATGCGGCTCTCACATCTAGCAGTCTCGCATACATTGAACTTGACTGGAAATGTCGGCTGCACAATTTCTATGCAGTCACGAACATTAACTGTTTGCAGCTTTCACCACATATACATATATAGGCAATACAATTTGACAATAATTGTTTGCGCGGGTGGTGGTAACAATTCTTTAAATCAAGTTTGCGAGCTTGAAGTAAACACCAATCCCATTGTATTTAACCAGTCGTCGAACAACGTAACAAAACTACCGCCAGCCGCAACGCACTGATGCGTTTCGAACTTCCATGATCATCATCAGAGTACGACGGCAAACTGAATATCGAGGATCAAACCGCATATCTAAATTTGATTTCCATATATAATCAATGCGGTTTGATCCTCGATAGTCAGTTTGCCGTCGTACTCTGATGATGATCATGGAAGGTCGAAACGCGTCAGTGCGTTGCGGCTGGCGGTTGTTTTGTTATGTTGTTCGACGACTGGTTAAAAACAATGGGATTGGTGTTTACTTTAAGCTCGCAAATTTGATTTAAAGAATTGTTACCACCACCTGCGCAATCAATTATTGTTTTATTGTATATTGCCTATATATGTATATGTGGCGAAAGCTGCAAACAGTTAATGTTCGTGACTGCATAGAAATTGTGCAGCCGACATTTCCAGTCAAGTTCAATGTATGCGAGACTGCTAGAGGTGAGAGCCGCATATCTAAATTTGATTTCCATATATATTCAATGCGGTTTGATCCTCGATAGTCAGTTTGCCGTCGTACTCTGATGATGATCATGGAAGGTCGAAACGCGTCAGTGCGTTGCGGCTGGCGGTAGTTTTGTTATGTTGTTCGACGACTGGTTAAATACAATGGGATTGGTGTTTACTTCAAGTTCACAATCTTGATTTAAAGAATTGTTACCACCACCCGCGCAATCAATTATTGTTTAAATTGTACTTCCTTGATAATGTTCGTGACTGCATAGAAATGGTGCAGATGGCATCTCCAGTCACGTACAACGTATACAAGACTACTAGAGGTGAGAGCCGCATATCTAATTTTGCTCTTCATATATATTCAATGCGGTCTGATCCTCGCTAGTCAGTTTTCCGTCGCACTCTGATGATGATCAAGGAAGGTAGATATGCGTCAGTGCGTTGCGGCTGGCCGTAGTTTTGTTATGTTGTTCGATGACTGGTTAAATACAATGGGATTAGTGTTTACTTCAAGGTTGGTTGAATCATCGAATAGACTGATAGCCGGCACAGTCATATGGACAAATAAATTACTATATGTATATTATTAGCCATGACTTTGAGTATAAATATGGAAAAGATATTTATCGTCAATTTTTGAACGTTTCGTTTGTTTTCCATTTAATGCACTTTGATGGATAACTTGAACAAAGTCAGAAAGAATCTAAATAAATAATCTCTGGAAATATAAACGTTGTATATGATACGCTAATTGTTGCAACTTTAATTTGTTTTTATTTATACTAGTATTATTGATTTTCTCTTGGTTAATATCATAAACTTTTATTTTTTTACATTTCGCAGGCGAAACTCAGTCGGCGGTTGGAGGTGCGTTTTCAACTTATAAAATTTTGTATATTAAATTTTGTGATTTAATTTATTGTGTAGCATTTAATTATCAATTTGATTACGAGCAGGCTCGCGCAGTCAATTAAAATGTCTATTTAAACATTTATCTCAAACTAACATGTTTTATTCAAATAATTGTCAATGAATATAATGTATTATGCTGTTGCAATCAAGCAAGTAACACAAACGTATTTTAATTGCTAGTTTATTTTGTTTAGAAATCACCACCTTCACCTACAGCAATACAATGGCTTTAATAATTGATGCCTCACTGCCATATCACAATGAAGCAAATAAAATGTCTAAAGAAATTTTTTTAAATGAATGTAAATCTGTATTTATTTTTAACAAAGCCAAACGTAATAAATTAAATCAAGCAAGAAATTGTTTTTGCTGAGTGATTTATGAATGAGAGGAGTTAATTCAGATAATTACCTTGGTAAAACAAAGAAATGATGCAGCATAGACCTCCACATACACTATCATACCAAGCCAGTCTTAAGGCAAGGCGACATCGACAATACAGCAGCCCTGCGGTTGTTACAGTATTGCTTTATAAAAACAGGCAATTTTTGTGATTTGTTGTGTAAATGCTAATACAGTATTATTTTGTGTGACCTCGTTATCATCACATTGTGAGCTTATATGCTAAAACAAATAAACCTCATTATCATCGTAGCCATTGCGTATATGCCTAGTATACTGTTACCGGTTGTTCACTTGTGAATTAAATATGTGCGGTTTGTGAGTATATGGGAGTTCCAATGTAGGACGTCCCTGGCTTTCTTTGTATGTTAAATGTGTAAAATCACTTATTTTGTTTTTAGCAATGAAGCATGTAAAATTGATTGTTCTACTGTGCATATACAACGTTTTCAGTCTGTTGTTGAATGATTGATAATAGATCGTTTCTTATGCACTGCTTCGGCTAATAATTATCATTTTTGGAATTTCTAATGTTGAATGGTGTTTGACAAGCTATCGTTCGTACTGATTCTTTCTTCTGTTAATATAGAGAAATCGTTATATGCACTAAAGCTAATATACAATAGTTTTCTCGTTTTAATATTAGCATTCCAATATGCTTAAGATGTTGATTTACAATGTTTAAGAATAAATTATTTTAATAATATAAAAAATAAAGCGCAGTTGAAAATAATTGCGATTGTAACAAGGATGAGACTTAATAATATAAAAGTTCTTTTATGCATACTCACTCAATTTCTAATGCCATATTAAAAAGCGTGTTATCTTACCTCTGTTTGATCCAACGGGTGTTTTCTGCAAATAGATAAAATTTCATTCTATCTCAGCCTTAAAGATATTTCTACAGCTGTTACATTCCTGACATCCCTTCCAGATTTTATTTCAAGTTATTATCTGATTACCATTATTAATCTACTGCATTTGCATATCGAAATACCCTTACGGCTTTTCTATTCTATCTGATTTATAATCTCCTGTGAATGCTTGACTAGATTCGGTCTCTGAATGTGCCAAAATGTGTATTCCATTTGATGTTACTTTGTTGGGCGCGTTGTTATCCTTATATGCCTAAATTATTTACGGGTTCTTATATTTACTTCTGGTTTAACAGCTTATTTCCAAACGTAATTTTTTTATTAATACTGTTCTGATGCTGTATTTAACGGTTAATGCCCGTATTTTCCTATTCAGTCTGGTATCCATTGCTTCTACGCTTTTTGAAACCACGTTTCCTGCTTTGCCTGATGTATTTTCCAATAAAATCTTCATATTGTCTCCTTCATGACCTTTTCTATTACTATATGTTATTAATATTTGCTTCAGTCTTTCAGTCCATTATATTGGTAATTCAAATCCAATATTTTATGATTTCTTAATATAATGGAATACTAAATACCTATTTTCATTCCATACAAATGGCTAGAAAAGAAGTTCAGGAGAATACACGATTAAGTATCTTTCCTATAAACATAGTTTTCTAATATATGCCTTTTATGTTTCAATTTCATATCCATGAATGATAGATCACCGATTCTGTTTCTTTCCAACGAACGCTAATACTCGTAGCTTCTTAGCTAAATAATGAGATTTTACTAACTCTATCCTCATGATTTCAAATTATGAAAAAATCATCAAGGAATCCCACAAAGCTTTGCTTGTGTGTTTTTTTCAAAATAATGAAAGAAAATGCTTGCAACTGAGACAGAAAGTAGTTTTCTCATCATGGCCCCCTTTAGTTTATTCCTGAAGTTCCTTTCTAGGCGGAACGTAGATAGGGGACGTAAGTTTATTTAAAATTTATATAATGCTTCATAACGTTATGGCATTTCCTTCAATAAATTCCAGGAACTTTTATAAAACGTTTAACGGATTCCATTTCTGCTTGCACTATGATGTTATGCTTTCTAGTCTGTTACTCGCCACTAAATTGCATTTGTTTTAATTATCTTAAAAGTGTTATGTGATTCGGTCTATAATCTACAAAATTTATTTTCTCATTCTATGACACTAAACTCTTGACATCTAATAAATAGATGAATTCTGAACATTCATAATTTACCTAAATAGATTACCTTGTTTTTGGAAATTAACTCTAGTAATGATGGTTTCTCATTGTATCAGTGAGTTACCATGCACCGATTCCAATTCGTCTCATTGAATCGCTTGATTGATTTATGTCGTAATCTCCCATTGTAACTTATCCGTTGAATCTTTATTTATTTTATCATAAGCATCACCATTATTTGAAAGAAAGGTTTATTTTAACTGATTCTTGTGGCAAAAATGATCAGGTAAGCACCGTTATTTTATTTATCATTTATTTTAACATTATAATCCGACTAGTTCAATTGAGCTGTTGCTTCACTTTTATCGGTCGTGATAGAAATCATATTGCTTGATATTAACTCTGTTCTTAGGCATTTAACTTCAAAGTTTGGCTTGTATTTCTCTTATACAAAAAGGTGTGCTCACATCCTTTTCTAATTTGTTCTACCTTTATTTTGGTAGAACTGGGTAATCTTGACTCTCTTCGTAATAATCGCATTCGTCGGCAGGTACTAATTAGTAATCGTGGTGTTCCAATGTTCGCTGTAGTTAGCTGCCTATATTTCAGACAAATAGAAGTAACAATTGCTCCACGTTTAGAACTTGCAGAATCATTGCGATGTTTCATCGAAAGCCTATAAATTGATAAGTTTACTAGCTTCTTACCATGTCTTAATTTTCAACTTTCTCTATTTCTTACTTTATCGGTGAATTCGCTTTTGTACCTAAAGGCATTCGTATGCTCTTCATGATCATATTAACTTTTGCAGAAGTCATTTACGTGAATTTGTAATTTTAATTAAAATATAATCTTATTATAAAGCAGGTATATACAAAACTGATAAAAAAGTCCATTTTCTTTTCGCCAGTACTCAACTCAATATCTTGTACATTAGGTAATCAACATTTTGGAAAGCAAAGAGGATTAAATATGCTTAATAACATATACTATACAGAAACAAGACACAAGCGGGAAACTTACACGCAATTGCGCGCATACATGCACAAAAAATTCACCAGTTTAAAAAAAACCAAGTTTGCGAGTTTGGAGTAAACACCAATCCCATTGTATTTAACCACTCGTCGAACAACATAACAAAACTACCGCCAGCCGTAACGCACTGATGCGTTTCGACCTTCCATGATCATCGTCAGAGTACGACGGCAAACTGACTATCGAGGATCAGACCGCATTGAATATATATGGAAATCAAATTTAGATATGCGGCTCTCACCTTTAGCAGTCTCGCATACATTGAACTTGACTGGAAATGTCGGCTGCACAATTTCTATGCAGCCACGAACATTAACTGTTTGTAGCTTTCGCCACATATACATATATAGGCAATACAATTTAACATTAACTGATTGAGCGGATGGTGGTAAAAATTCTTTAAATCAAGTTTGCGAGCTTCAAGTAAACACTGGTTAAATCTAATGGGATAGGTGTTTACATCAAGCGCGCCAACTTGATTTAAAGAATTGTTACCACCATCCGCTCAATCAGTTAATGTTAAATTGTATTGCCTATATATTTATATGTGGCGAAAGCTGCTAACAGTTAAAGTTCGTGACTGCATAGAAATTGTGCAACCGACATTTCCAGCCAAGTTAAATGTATGCGAGACTGCTAGAGATGAGAGCCGCATATCTTAATTTGATTTCCATATATATTCAATGCGGTCTGATCCTCGATTGTCAGTTTGTCGTCGTACTCTGATGATGATCATGGAAGGTCGAAACGCGTCAGTGCGTTGTGGCTGGCGGTAGTTTTGTTATGTTGTTCGATGACTGTTTAAATACAATGGGATTGGTGTTTACTTCAAGCTCGCAAACTTGATTTAAAGAATTGTTTCCATCACAAGCGCAATCAATTATTGTTCAATTCACCAGTTTATATACAAATCGTGTGCGAAATTATTTTTTCTATTTAGTTGAGGATTAAGGATGTTGCATAAAATAGCTTCCGCTGTGCGTAATTCCTTTTAGTTCTATTCTTTGAAGAACGCCTCGAAATCTGCCAGATTTGGAGTGTCGTTTCTTCAAAAAATGTATTCAGTCTGGTATAAACACCTGCCCCATTATGGACATAAATTTAGCAGTATAAACTAAGCCTTGCTTAATATTAAAAAGACCATTCATCCAGTAGAACGTTTTAGTCATTATAAGTAGCTCACCCCATACTTCCCAGAATTTACCGCTCGCAGGGCTCGAACTTGGGCACGTCTGCTTTGGAATCTTTTGCTCTAACTAATAAGCCACCCTGTTGCACAGTACACACTATTTTCAGTTTTATACTGACTAATGTTTCTTATTTAGCATTTCGTTTAGATGTAGAACAGACACCTCGCTACTTGGGGAAGTAATATTCAATTGAACATTTATATAATTAAACGAACATTGGTTGCGCGCCTGGTGATAATTATTTAAATCACGTCAAATTCATCATCATCATGTCCAGCCACACAAAAGTCAAGTGACTAATGTTTCACTGCCATATAACCATAAGGAGTGATAAAAGTATATAAGTGAATTTAGACAAATTATTAGTGAGATTTACGAGAGAGAGAGAGAGGTGTAGAGAGAGAAGGAATACCTTGCTACTATGAGTAAATTTATCAGGATAACTCACAGAAATGAGGCAAACTAAACCTCTCCACAACACCATTATGGCCAAGTTAGCATTCGGGCAAGGCGACATCAGCAATACAGCTTCCTTGCGGATTTCACTGTATCACGTCATAAACAAACCAAACCTCGCAGCTAACTTTGCCCTACTAAGAAAAGAAAGTTACGAAGATGATTCTACTATACATCTGCAACAAGATCGCCACTGAGCTCGATTCGCTGCCATATCGCTAAGGGTTTCTAACCAAGAACTGTGATGCGCACGAGGACCCCATCCCGGCAGACGAGTGGTCCTATACTACCCAATTTGGATGTAAGTGACTTTAATTGTTTCTGCCATGTCAAAATCTGCCCACCTTGTTTCTTACGCCAATTTGGTGCTGGATGAGAGAACAGAACTCTATTGGGCAATCGGAATGAGGGCATACGCAAAACGTGACCGAGCCAACGAAGTTGATGGAGCCTTATTTGTTTTTCTAACGACGAGCACTTATTGTCAGATCCAAAAATAGGTCTACGGATGTCAACGTTAGTTATTCGTGGTTGGTAACCAATATGTGCTACACTTCTCAAACAACGATGATCGAATGCCTGTAAGCGTCTCAGATCATCAACTCTAAGAGGCCAATTTTCACTAGCGTTTATTAAGACTGCGCATACAGATGCATTGTAAACACAACCTTTAAGACAAAGTGAAATAGGACTTGCAGATCCATCATGTGCGCACCTTTTATTTAAATAATTGTTATTACCACCCGTGCAATTGATGATTGTTCAATAGTATAAACCTCCAATACAATACCACTTCACTTGTAATTTCGTGTCTGTTCTATTATGAGAGATTGGTAGTGGCTATATATTTATTATCAAGATAAACTAAGCATAAGGACGAAACTGTTCTAATAGATGACTTGCCTTTTCTATATTATAAAATGCCTAGTTTATATTTAAAAATGTGTGTATATAATGAGACTGATGAAGATCTCAACCTTGATTTAAATATTTGTTGTCTCCACCCGCGCAATCAGTATTTATTTAATTGTATAAATCTCCAGTTAAATATCACTTCCTCAGGTAATGTGATGTTTGTTCTATTATGAAAGATTTGTGGTGACTAGTTGGAACTTAAGAAATGCCATGTTGGTTCCTTATGAGAAAAACATCATTCAGTATATTACTGAAAATTGGTGTGTATTGTGCGGAAGAGTGCCGCAGTGAATTGTGTCAGATTTAAAAATGTGCCCCAGCTGTCGAAGACAACTTCTAGGCAGTTCATGAAGAGTTCTTAATAAGGACGACACCAGTCTACTTAAGGAATTTCCTTTATCTGCCTAACAAAATGCTTACCTTATAGTCACAACTTTTATATATATATATATATATATATATATATATATATATATATATATATATATAATAGGATTCGTGCCTATTTCAAACTCATAAACTTTATTTAAATATTCATAACGATTATTGACGATTTACTAGTCAAGCATGAACCGCTTAAATTTATTAATATACCAGTGCAGATCCATCTTAGTTAAACTATAGTGGATGAATACCAATTTCCCTTTGCATGCGTCCAACTTATTTTTGGGGTTACTTGTGTTGATGTAGTCTAACCACTTACGGTAACGGCGATATAATGTTTTCGAAGTTAATTATTAATGTTACGTAGCAGTAAATGTCGTAGTTAAGAATGACGTCTACGTTTAGATAAAGGAAAAATTAATACAAGCTATAAACGCCTGTAGTAAAATAATTTAAGTATAAATTACTAAAATTCTTGTGCTTTGATAAGCTTCATTGAGATGTGAAGTTTAAATAAGTGAAGATCAACCATGAAATTGCCGTCTGCATTTGGCTTAAGAGGAAACTGTTTTTATTCATTTAGTATAAATTTATGAACTTCTCTCGAATTTTTATTTATTGGATTTTACTTTTTTGTTTATTCCAATACATCATTGTACCCTTTTTGCAATATTTGCTTGTATATGTTGACGTATTGTTTCGTTTCGATGTTTAATGTTTAAATACATCTGTTTCGAATCGTTAAACTCGGTGAAAGCTTGGCCTCGGTTTAATTGTTTAGTTCCGTGTTTGTCTATACTTCTCTGTTTTTATGTGTCGTCGCATAATTTCTCTTCCGCAATGTATTTATGCATAAGACGGTTTGTTTTTACTATGAATGTGGTCATAGCTCGTCGCTGTCCGTTTATGTGCATTTTTAATAGTTTATTGCCTTTTTTAAACAGAATTGTTTTTCACTTGCATAAAATAGTGCCTAATTCTGTCACTTGTTGAGCAGAAGAATCGTAGACACTGTTCTAATATTTACTTAAGTTCAGCTGAAATTAGAAAACTTGGTTGTGTTTGCCTAAATGTACATATCTTTACACGTATCCCTAAATTTAATGTTCATTTTTAAAAATTACGGACAATTACGTTATGAAAATGTGCGTGTGTTTCTGTTTATGACTATGCGCGTCTAGTAAAACAATTGATTTGAGAATTGCTGCGCAAGTGGTGTAAAATAAACTATCAACAAAATCGTCAACGCTCTGGTCAACGTGGCTAACTTGTTAATGTTTTTTTATTAATGGTAATGATTGTTTTAAATACGTTCGTGCTATTTCTGCCGTTTAAATTTAGTCCCTATGCAAGTTCACGTGTGAGCCTGTACTTGTGTGTTTCAGGTAATGTGTGGCGATAAGAATTAAAATCTATTTTCCATCAGAAAATTTCTCATTGACGGCAGCATTTACGTTTTGCATTTTATCTTGCTTTCATTTTTTGCCTTAAATTTAATGCTGAATTGTGATGTAATTTGAAGAACAAAGATTATGTATTCCAAATGTATTGTAGTAGTGTCGTAAAAATTCCTAGCTTCAATATGCTCTAATTTGGTTTGTGAGTCTGTTCCTTCATGTTTGTCTGAAAATAGGGCTTACCTGATGCTTGCCTGCACCGAGGCGTTTGCTTGCTGTTTATTCTGAGAGATATCACCAAACATTAAATACAATGCTTTAAAGAGCAGGCTAACGTGTTAGCTTTCGTTGACTAAGCAATTTTGTTTCTTTTATTTATTAAAGTACATATTTGCTACCTGCCCTCTACGATGTCTCTTTATCAGATAATTTTTTTTTGATTTTCTTGACATTTTTGCTATTTTCACATTCTTTTGACACAACAAAAATATTTATTCTGTTCGTATATTTTCTTAACTTTTAATTTTACCAGTCTTTCATTCTGATTTCTTTGACAGCAATAAATAGTACCTTCATATTGATCTATACGATTTTCTATTGCTTTTTGAAATATTTTGTTTTTTCCTTTCAAACTCGTAGAAATCACGTGGCCCTTGATGGCTATGCTCAATAAGTATAATCAACTATAACCTATTACATTCTTATTTATTCTTGTCGAATTTGATTTATGTTTATTCAATCTACCAAGATATATTTTTCTGCTAAAAATACGCAATATATATTTTACTTTTTCGACCTGTGTATTGCCTTTATCTACGTGTTCTGGCCTTGTGCGGTTCCTAATTATACAATCAATTTTGGTTCTGATAAATAATCCTCAATATATTATTATTTATTTTCGGATAGCGCTTCCATTTTTCGTTCAAATGGCTAATTAATAAGCATATGCAAAAATTCTTGACAAATATGTTTTCATCAGGCGGTACCAAATATGGCAAGGTTTCGTGTAATTCTAGTATTTTATTTGACGAGAACGAAGTGGCATCAATTCGCGATATGTCTGCGAATTCGATAAGTCAAATGGAATCAGTTTTATCAGATCATGAGCGTCGCATATCTACTGATTTTGATTCAGATTATGATGAGAATGATGCCAATGAGGATGTTGATACCGGTTTTAGAAGTGCTAACGATATGAATTTGGTATGCTTGGCGAATTCGTCAGGGATAAGCATAGACTTGAACGCAGATGTTGAGCTGCCACGTGCTGTGGACGCCTTATCTGCCCGATCTGTAATAATCAATGAACCAACTGCTGATTCGTGCTGTAGCCTACAGAGTATACTAGGCACTACACATTTAAGCGCTGCTTTAACAAACGATCATTCAACTTATTCGGGTAAATATTTCCTAACTCCAAATCAATTAACCAATCGAAGAGAATATGATATAGCGAATAAATCAATAAATATCGATGATTCACATCCTATCGGCGAATATCTGTCGCCGAATACTGAAAGAAGTTTATTCTCGTCAGACGATGATGCAGGTAGTCACAATAAGTTTCATAATAGTGGTCAACATGATAAGGAATCTTCTTTAAGTTGTGAATTAAAGAAGTTTTCTTTACATTCGAATTTGGATGCTGGGGTTCCAGTTGACTTGGAAAGCCAATCTGTTTCGTCGATTTTCAGAGAAATTCCACTCAATTATGGACTGTCAATTCTACCGAATAT
The DNA here is from genome assembly GCA_029291075.1 of Eudiplozoon nipponicum. NCBI lineage: Eukaryota > Metazoa > Platyhelminthes > Monogenea > Mazocraeidea > Diplozoidae > Eudiplozoon > Eudiplozoon nipponicum. The sequence continues at coordinate 111,731 of JAQBSW010000787.1, read as the reverse complement.
TTCTGGGCAGAAAACAAAAAACGAAAATAGGAACGACAATACGGTAGGGAAAAAGTCTGATGAGCAAACAACACAGCCATCGACAGAGAGCCACATTTATGACGCAAAACGACACAGATTTCTGCCAACAACCACTAATAAATTACGAAAAGCGGCACATAACAATTCTCATCATAATTTTCATAATTGTAGTGCAACAACACCATTGCGCTCGACTCGTTTTCCGAGCAGCGTGAAAAATTCGGTTTTGCGCAAAACAATTGGAAAATTGCGCCAATGTGACAGTGACTGTTCGTGTCCTCCTGATCAAGTGACTCCAGTAGATAAAGTGATATTGCAACGTCACAGTCCAATTTCAATTAATAGCGCAAATGCTGCAGCAGTGCTAAGAACTCGACGTAAAAAACGACGTGTCAGATGTATGCTTGTTTGTTTATTTTTTGTAATTCAATGGTGTCTCATTTATTGTTGCTTTGTCTATATTTCTACATATATTCGGTTATGAATTAGTGTAAACGTTTCTTGATTTCCGCCTTAATTGAGCTTATCGTCTTCACTTATATTTCATTAGTTCTCGCTTTTTTATTCAACATCCAAATCCTTTTTATGCAGTTTTGAGGCTTTATCCTACAAAATGTTTTATTGCGGCGTATCTTTGTCCTAATCGGCTGGTTAAATCGTTTCACAAAAATTAAAAGACAATTCAATTTAATCGATGATGGTTTTCAATTTATTCTTACAAGGCCATATTTTCTTTTATCCTGAAAACTAAAGTTTGCAGGGAAACTTTACCAACCGATGACAAGACGGCTGGGAAGATGACTCTACAGAAAATCTGGATTCAGATCGCCAGAGAACCCAATTTGATGCCATGTCTCACAGTGTTTACAACCAAGAACTATCGTGACACACGTAGACCCTATCATTAGCATCATCACATAAAGCAACACACCATCTGTTAATAAATGATGTTCCATTACCGTATAACAATGGAAAAATAAGAAAATTATTATAATAGAAATAATTTTTAGAACGAGTGAAAAAATTAACAAAAATAATTTAGAAAGTTTGTAGCGCAGCGATTTATGAGGAGCAGGATCTAGTTCAGATGGAGGTACTTACCTAGGTAGCATAGAGGAGTGAGGCAACCTGGAACTCGACACACACCATTGTTGCCAAGCCAGTTTTAAGGCAAGTCGACATCGAAAAACAGCTTCCTTGCCTTTGTTTACTTTATCTCTTCATAAACGCGACTTGACCTCGCAGTTAGCTATTCTTAGGTAAGAATCGAATTTTAGGCTAATTCCAATAAAATCGACAACATGATCACCAATGAACTCGCTTCTATACCATATGGCGCAGTATTTCTATCCAAGAACTATGATGGTATGTGGGCCTCATTCTGATAGACGATCGATTCCTTTAGTACTAAATATGATTTTATTGGACCTTAAATGCTTTTGTCATGTCAAAATTTGTACACTTTTTCTTCCGCCAATTTGCTTCTAACTGAGGAAAGAATTATCTACTGGGCAACTGAATTAAAAGTATACCGAAAACGTGACAGAGCCAGCACAACTATTGAAGCCTTATTTATTTTTCTGTTGAAGAGATATTTTCGTCGCTCCAAAATTGTGTTCACCAATGTTAGCGTTTTCATTCGGTGTTCGTAACCTATATGAACTATGCTTCTTTAAAAAATTGTGTTTAAATGCCTCTAAGTGCCAAACTTGACTAGCGTATACGAAACTGCACATACAGATGGATCGTATACGCGATCATTAAAACAGTCAGCTTCTCGTTTTTCTTCATAAATGGCGAAGATTGGAGAAATCTCATCTGGCTTTCGGGATTTTTATACCTACCCTGACACTCGTTGCTTGAGGTATTGATAAAATACCAAGGTATGTAAATCTTGATATAAGCATCTGACCCATTAATTACTTCGATATGTCAGTATAAACTATAGATTGTGTAGTGTAGAGATGACAATTCATCCAGTTGACCAGTTTCCTACTTATTGGAAACCCATCACGTACTGGCCTAAATTTGCCGCGGACAGTGCTCGAACCCTAGCACATCTGCTTCGGAATCTGTTGCTCTAACCACTGAGCCACCCTGCTGCAGCAAGGTGGCTCTGACCTTGAGAGCACAGAATTTAAGTTTATTTAATTTATAAGATATGAATTGCACACTGAAAGATCGAGTAAAAGTGCAAATGCTTCCATATTGGCCTGGACAGATTTTCAGCTGTCACATAAGAATATAATACAGTCTGCATAGCCAGGATCGACTAATCTATCGTAGGAGAGAACTCCGATGTTTGCCAAAATACGTATCGATGAGTATAGTTCATAATTAAATCAATTAAGGGAATATTGCATTGAGTATTTCTGACTGATGTTGTTCGATATTACCGTTCTACATTTTTGATACAGGCATAATTTTGGAAATCCGGATTGCACGGGTCCAGAAAGATTTCTCTTTGGTATGTTCATCACACCTATCAAGATGAAGCTTTCTATCTTTTATTAGATTTTTGTTGCATTAATTTATTGTTTCGCTAACGTTCAATTTTCTCTATCGTTGCACAAATTTGTTAGAACAAATATAGGAAATTACCTGTGGCGTGCGCATCTGCTATCTCTTCAGTCTTTCTGATGCAAAACGTTTCGAAATAGACTTTTAGACTGGGCTTATGTTGGCGTCCTATAATTCTGTGTGTATTACTATAAGCCGATATAGCAGGACTTTATCACCTAGTTTCGAGAATATCCACAAACATTTCAGACATTAAATATCACATACGGTTGTACATACAATGTGCATAGTGGATCCCATTTTCATCATCAGGACAAGATAAAATCGCTTTTCGACAAGCTTCATATTTCAGTTAAATACTGTTTGTTGCGGAGAGCTAATATATATGCAAGTATGAAATAGGTGTTGCGAACCTAGTAACAAATAAGTTCAGTTGTGACCAGAAGGATAAACCAAAGGCAGCATGAATGGAAAGTATAATCTCATGCATATTCGTTTCGTGCTTCCTGGCGACTCATCAGTAGGATCCGGTATTACGCCCTTTAACCACTATATATTTGGGTGAAGAATGTGGGATAATATGACGATACAATCTTCTAGTCGAATTTGTAAGCCTGCAATAGTAAAGCTAACATCATATAAAGTCTACGATAATGCGACTTCAACGCTCAATCACACTATATAATATATATACCGAGTCTGTAAAGGATACTAACACTATGGCTATAGTGTTAGTACCAAAATGTACATGGTACTAACACTATGGTTTCCGAGTCGGTACATGGTACCAGCATGATGCATATCAATTTATGCTATATATTGAATTCAATGATGTCATGCTTACAGAGAAATGTGATAACTGAAATCAATCAAGGCCAGAGTGTATGGATTTACAGGAGTAACAGGTTTTCAGAAATAGTTGCAATTCTCAATTTCGGTGAACTATAGCATACATTGACATCCATCATGTTGGTAACATGTACCAACTCGGCAACCATAGTGTTAGTACCATGTATCTTTTCGGTACTACAATGTTGGTATCGGTTACTAAAACAATAACTATAAAGTTAGTTTCCTTTGCAGACTCGGTATATATATTATATAGAGTGAGTTAGCGTGGAAGTCACATTTTCGAGACTTTATATGTTGTTAGCTTCACTAATATAGATTTACACATTCGTATAGGAGATTGTACCGTCCTGTTATCCCACATTTCTCACCCAAATATATAGTGGTTAAAGGGCGTAATACCGGCTCCTACTGATGAGTCGCCAGTAAGCACGAAACGAATGTGCATGAGATTATACTTTCCGTTCATGTTGTCTTTGGTTTATCCTTCTGTTCACAACTGAACTAATTTGTTACTAGGTTCGCAATACGTAATACATACTTTATTTATTCCTGTTTGTATGTATGCATGTATGTCGTATGTTTCTTGTTAAATAATAAAGTAAATGCTCGTGAAACTGCTTGTTTTATTTTTATCTAAACGATTATCACATTTATAATCATAGAACGATAATGACTTGACATTTTTGTAAACTTCGACAACTGCACCTCCAACGACAGTCGGAAGAACTTATCCTTGCAGAAATTTCTCAGAAATAGATATATCCCGTGTTTTTATTTTAATTTGAGCTTTAGCATTGTCTTAAATGCCGAGTGTATTTTTTAAGGAAAAAGGCATAAGGATTTCGGTCTTTTGCCACTTTTAATTAGGTACACATATTTAAAACAGTAATTTCTTCATCATTATTTAATTATACGAAAATTGGTTTCGCTGGTGGTGATCATTAGTTTGTCCCTATTTTACGTGTTTAATCAGAGTACTTCCCATTATGAAGCCTAGATATTTATATATGCAAATCATTTGTTCTGTACTAGTTTGTTGAATAAAAGTGAACGGCTAAACTTACATAGTTCCGTCAAAATTGTTAGTCTAGTATTTATGAATTATCCGTTAGACGGCTCCGACAAATTATCTGCCAAACCCAAAAAATTGAAAATTACACTTTCAATGGGCAATTAAGAACAATGTTCGTCGTGCTATTTGTTCTGAAAAATTTATTTAATTACTGAGTTTTTTATATAGTTAAAACATGCTCTAAACATATGACGTTCAAGCTTTCATGTTAGAACTACCAATCAAAACATGTTTACCGCATAGTCAAATCATCGAGATTTAGAATTGTTGAATAATTTTGATAGATGCATTTTTTATGCTTTCATTGTTACCACTGAAACTAAATTTGGTCGTGTATGCTTTATGCATCTTAAAAAGCTTTCTTTGTAATTTTGATGTACCCGCCAATTGTTTTCGTTTGTCGGAAAAGTTATTAAAACTTCTTCCAAAGCCTGTAAATTCAAGCTTATGCGTTACTTGTTAAGAAATGTTTTCTTTATTGGCATTAGTCAGGGCACTTTCTTAATTTATGTTCTAAATGGTTGCATTAATGAGTTTCAATTTTTAATAAATTGATAATACGCCGGCGTTTTCGCTTTTCGGCTAAGTAGTTAGCTAATTCTCATGAATTATGATCAAACTCTAAGGGCTAATACCAAAAGAAGAGTTATTATTATTTTATAAAATTAATTGAATAAGGACAGGGGATGTGTTAATCCTTGTTTTGTACTCTGATACTTCAACATTATTATGTAGGGATTTTGTGCAAAATATAGCGCTAGTTGTGAGAGCCTAACATATTTGGATTTGCATATTCTATCCGGCATGCCTTATAACCAGACGTTGCATACAAAACCACTACGATTTATTAAATTTAACGTAAAAAAATTCGTCATCTATTTGTATCGTGCGTTTCTGGCTAATTTGATACGTATTATTTAGTAATGAAGTTGCGCTCCCTACCAACTGAAGAATTGATAAGGTGATGTGAAACAAAACGATGGTGTAATCATCTCAAATTAGCATCATCGTGGCAGAGAACAAAACCTGTTTTGAAGATCAATTATTTCACCAAATCCTCATAATATTGCTTCGGAATATTCATCGGGAGGAGTTCACTCGAAATCGGTAACATTAACTGTTTGAGGCTTTCGCCACATATACATATATAGGCAATACAATTTAAACAATAATTGATTGCGCGGGTGGTGGTAACAATTCTTTAAATCAAGTTTGCGAGCTTGAAGTAAACACCAACCCCATTGTATTTTACCAGTCTACGAACAACATAACAAAACTACCGCCAGCTGCAACGCACTGACGCGTTTCGACCTTCCATGATCATCATCAAGACTAATAATGACTTAAAAAACAGACGTGTCTTTACTACCCGCGGATGAATATGCATCCAAATATGAAACAACCAATACGATGAAGCATCCGGTCAATGTTGCGGCTATAAATCCTGAAGCTCTTACTGGTCGAAGTTGTCGGAAAGGAAAAATGTAGCACAAGATGAAAGCAGATAGACTGGCATGAAAAACTAATAATTCAAGTAGAGCGTTATCTTTATCTGCACACTTACACAGAAAAGTAATCGGAATTTATCATCAGCAGTCATGCTAACCGGATGCAACTCGCAATGCATTATTGCGTAAGCATTTAATTACAAATAAATGCTTGCTAATTTTTTTATAGGTGCTCTTATAAGAAAATTAGGATTTGTTGACACTATACAAATCATAAAATTGAAAAGAGTGAATTTAGTTTCATAGAATAAATCAAAAATTTAAAAATATCTTTTTGATAATAACGAATTTTATGTTCTATTCCGGACTGTGGGTTATAGGGAAAATATACAATCAAATAAAAGTGATTTTATTTGTGTATAATATATATATATATATATATATATATATATATATATATATATATATATGCGTGCTAATGTTATTGTACTTCTCTCTTTCCTGTTCCTATGCAAGTGACTGATCAAGTGTTTATAATTGGGCTCACTCAATTCATTGAAAATCACTTGCGGCATTCCGCTTGCAATATTTAAACAATTATCGATTACTAGTAACTTAATACTGAACTTTTTTAGGAGACGGAAAGTTATTAACGGAATTCTTTTGAAGGTAGCGTGATGCAAGACTCGGAGTAACTGAATAAGCTAATTTAATTAATGCAGATCCATACTATATGAGGAAGAGAGAGGTAGAGAGAGAGTTAATTGTGGTGAAAAGTAATGGATAATTTAGATGCCTCATGTAAGAACTATAAATAAATATTTATAAGCCTAATGCACGTATTAACTGAATCTATATACAAAAAACAACAAACTACTGCAAATGGAAAATCAATCGACGTACACTGCGAGCACGAAGGAAGAAAGCAAGTGGTTTTATATTTATTTTAATTGATTCAATATGGAAATATGCACTATATTTTGAGCTAACATATGAGTAGTTGATTAATTCCTACGCCAACGGGTTATAACTGATTAAAATTTGTCTACAAATTTTTCTCATGCTTTTGCATTCATGTTATTACTACTAGTTTTTTTTAGTTTCGTCGATTTTTCGTAGCTCTTGCCTTCTTACTAGCGTGAAATCGAAAAATAAATGGAGCCCACGAAGTCTATCTGATGACCTATCTATTTTCAGTGCTAAGCTAGGTATGATCTCTTATCATAATCATGATGGTATGGTGTTATATATAATCCTTGTTTTACCTTAATAGAATGCAGGGTATTTCCAGCATAAATTCGATAATCTTACCCATTTATCTAGTAAAATCCAGAATTGTTTATGTTTTCTATTTTCTCTTTATAAATTTTTATACTGCTAAGGTGATTGCTTACTTCAATATTGTTTGGATTTGATGTTTTTCTGTTACGATCATAACTTTTCTGCCAAAATTTGAATTCAACGTTACTATAATCTTGCGATTTTTTTATCCATGTTTCTTGCTATATATGTTCAGTTTTCGAATCAAACTTCCGTATTATTTACTATAATCAAGGTTGCGAACTTGATATAATCATCATCATCATCATTTCCAGCCACACAAAAGTCAAGTGACTAATGTTTCACTCCCATATAACCATAACGAGTGAAAAAAAATATATAAGTGAATTTAGATAATTTATTATTGAGATTTACGAGAGAGAGAGAGGGGGTAGAGAGAGAAGGAAAGCCTTGCTACTGTGAATAAATTTATCAGGATAACTCACAGAAATGAGGCAAACTAAACCTCTCCAAAACACCATTATGACCAAGTTAGCATTCGGGCAAGGCGACATCAGCAACACAGCTTCCTTGCGGATTTCACCGTATCACGTCATAAACAAACCGAAACTCGCAGCTAACTTTGCCCTACTAAGAAAAGAAAGTTACGAAGATGATTCTACTATACATCTGCAACAAGATCGCCACTGAGCTCGATTCGCTGCCATATCGCTAAGGGTTTCTAACCAAGAACTGTGATGTGCACGAGGACCCCATCCCGGCAGACGAGTGGATCCTATACTACCCAATTTGGATGTAAGTGACTTTAATTGTTTCTGCCATGTCAAAATCTGCCCACCTTGTTTCTTACGCCAATTTGGTGCTGGATGAGAGAACAGAGCTCTATTGGGCAATCGGAATGAGGGCATACGCAAAACGTGACCGAACCAACGAAGTTGATGGAGCTTTATTTGCTTTTCTAAAGACGAGCACTTATTGTCAGATCCAAAAATACGTCTACGGATGTCAACGTTAGTTATTCGTTGTTGGTAACCAACATGTGCTATACTTCTCAAACAACGATGATCGAATGCCTGTAAGCGTCTCAGATCATCAACTCTAAGAGGCCAAGTTTCACTAGCGTATAGTAAGACTGCGCGTACAGATGCATTGTAAACACGACCTTTAAGGCAAAGTGAAATATTCGCGTTTCTCCATAAATGACGAAGGTTCGAGAAAGCTACTCTAGCTTTCGCGATCCGTATTCTCACCTCGTCGGACATATTGCCTACGTTATTGATAGAGCTCCCAAGATATGTAAACCTGTCGACTATGTCAAGATCTTCATTCTGCAGTCGCAACGTTGGAGTGAGTGGTGGGTGATCCTGTAACAGTATCTTACATTTAGAGGGTGCGAATTTCATACCGAAAGACGGAACAACGTTTGCTAATCTATTTAAGGTGGTCTGGGCAGCATGCTGATTGTCGAATAATAGTACGATATCGTCCGCATAGTCAAGATCGACTAGTTTATCTCCCGGAGAACTTCAACTCCAGCGTCCTGAATGTGTGAGAGAGTGTTGTTCATAATAGCATCGATTACATAATTAAACAAAAATGGGGAAAGTGGACAACCTTGACGAACACCACTGCTGGTTGTAAAATTATTATGCGTTAATTCGTTGTAAACCTTAACGCGAACAGAAGTATTTGATTAGAGAGCTCGTATAATATTAACAAATTTAGTGGGCACACCGCTTTTCGACAAGATATGGGATAAAACATTGAGATCCACCGAATCAAATGCACCCTTGAAGTCTAGAAAGACGACTATTGTGGGACGTTGATATAAATATCTCTGTTCGAGAACTTGCCTTAACGTAAAAATATTATCTATACAACCTCGTCCTGCGCGGAATCCGGCCTGTTCTTCTCTTGTTTGTGATTCACGTGAAGCGTTAAGACGACGTAGGATAATCGAAGCAAATAACCTTGATACGACCGGAGTCAAACTTATACTACGATGGTTATCGCACGAATTACGATTGCCTTTTTTGAAGATGGGAATGATGGTCGACTCATTCCAGTCAAGTGGTACGGTTTCCTCATTCCATATAGTATGAAAAAGTTTGGTCAACGCTCCTGAAATTATATCGCCACCATCCTTAAACAATCCCGGAAGCAGATCATCGGGGCCGGCGGCTTTGCGGCGCTTAAGAGATAGGATTGCATCGCGTACTTCTAACTCGGATGGTTCTTCGGGACTAACATTCCACACTGTTGATGCAGACATGCTTTCGGGAAGCGGAACTGACGCGGGTGGCCAAGAAAATTGATCTCTAAAGTGTTCAGCCCACCTGTCAAGACGACTTATTTTATCGGTTATTAATTCGTTGTTACTATCATTTATAGTTTCGCTAACTTTTAACTTTCTCGGACCTGTTGTGCGCATAAGTTGGAACAAACAGCGACTGTTATCTGACGCGAAAGCTACTTCCATTTCTTCAGCCTTTCTGCTCCAAAAGTTTTCGAGATCGCCTTTTAGACTGCGCTTAAGTTGCGTCTTATATTGCGACGGGTATTATTATGAGTCGAGCCAGGTGGAATTTGGCGCCTTATTTCGAGTATCTCCATAGATTATACAGAGGGCCAGTGATTATTTCTACGGGGGCCTGCTATGCCACATACAGTAGTACCTGCATTGTGCATAGTGGAACTTATCTTGGACCAAAGTATATTCGGATTTTCGCTATTCAGACCAGTTAGATTAGCCTTAAGAATATTTTCATAGTTTTGTCGGATGGACGGTTGTTCGAGTTTGCCTACATCAATTTGGGGTTTATTCTTAATTATTTTCCCGGAACATTTTTGAGCAAATCTACAAAGGATAAGTGCATAGTCCGAATCGACATAAGTGTTCCAAAAAGAGCGACAATCCTGGATGCAACCACGCCATCTATAACTAATTGCTACATGATCTATTTGAGTCCACCGTTGTCCGGGTGCTGGAGGACGCCATGTAGCACAACGTTTAACACTACGTCTGAAATTTGTACTACTTAAATATAGTCTATGTTCAGCGCAGCTATCCAAAAGCCGTTCACCATTATCATTGCGAGTCGAGCTTAGAGTGTATCTTCCACCTAAATGAAATTCTGTGTTGCTTAAGCGACCAACTTGAGCATTCATGTCACCCAGAACCAGGACTGTATCCGAACTTCGTGCTTTACTTAGTAAGGAGCTTAGTTCAGAGTAAAAAGCGTCCTTGCTTTCTTCTGTGCTTCAATCGGTAGGAGCATATGCAGATGCAACGAAGAGGCAACAATGATAACGGATTTGCTTTGATTATAGTAGATGTATTTAAACGTGCCGCGCACAGTCGACTATTAAAAGGGATCCATTCAATTAAGCAAGCTTGAGCTCGTGCGCTAAGGGCAATACCAACGCCCCATTTACCGGCTTGAGAGGACTCTGTGGAACCAGATGTTCGAAGCCAATAACGCGTAGATAGGGATGGTGCAACTAGTTCTGTAATACACGTAGGATCCTGTATTCTGGTTTCAGATACGCAACATATGTCGATTTCTAATTTATCCAACGTACGAGCAAGAGATTCTTGCTGTTCAATTTGTTTTAATGTTCGGCCATTAAATGCGCCTACGTTAAAACCTAACTTAGGTTTAATGAATGATCGTCTACAAGAACCATTTTCGATATTTGGCAACCTAGTATTGGGCTCAGTGTTATGATCTAAACCAACCATATTTATAGTATCTAAAAGAGAGTTATTGTAAGATTGAGAAGAGGAAGGGGAAGGAAAGGACGCAGAATCGAATATAGAGTTGGAGTTGCCTGCAGTAGCCTGTTTTCGCTTATCCACCCTGCACGGCTCAGCAGATAAGGCGACCCTTTTTATACTGCGCGACGGCCGATGCAGTATGTAATTATTGTAAGTTGTACTTGTCATGGTTATATGTGGACTGTAAAAGAACACTAGGTCGCCCATTCCTAGTGATGGTTTTTATTCTGAGTTTTCCTTCTCCTAGATAGTCTGCCAACCAAAGCTGATGAGCACTATCTGCCCAGATGCCAGTGGCCAGAGTTTCCTTCAGCAGCCGAAACTTGCCCCTCACGCCTGGAACGCTTGCTCTTATTCCGTCACTACACATTTAACAAAAAGTTACAGTGGTATAAACACCTTACCCATTAAGTACTTACATTTGTTCAGTATAAACTAAGAATTGTATAGTGTAGAAAAGGCAATTCATTCAGTAGACCGGTTTCGACCTTATTAGGAACTCATCATGTACAGGCCAGAACTTGCCTCGGACAGGGCTTGAAAATTTGTACGTATGCTTCGGAATCCGTACTATTTCTATCACTGTCTGCGCTATCACTTTCCTAGCAGATTCCGTTTGTGATTTTCAATGACAGGTGCTTACCTATCTGCATTTAATAGGGCATATGCGTAATCAAGTCAATTAGAGAACCAGTACTGGGATTTATATATATATATATATATATATATATATATATATATATATATATATATATATATTGCCTTCGAATATTACACAGTATATTTCTAATTAGGAAGAAAAAACACATTAATAACAAAGTGGATAATGGCCATTTATTTCGAGATTACTAAACTTCGCTTTACAATCTGTAATTTTTATACATTCTGGGTTTTCATTTGATTATGGAGGTGGCAACAAATCTGACTCGGTTTTACTTCTATTTCTTGTTTTGGCTGATTGGTAATTGTGTATGCGTTTGTGTCTGTGCACGTGTCTGTTTGCATCTAAAAAGCATTTTCGCTGTATTGCAAAGTGATTTCTAAGATCTGGTCATTATTGTATTGATGGCTTGAGAGCAAATAATCTGCTAGGATTGTTGGCTGTTACGTGTGCGCGTGCCATTTTTTTGAGTGTGGTGTTTCGATTAACCTATTTACGCAATTTTGTTTTCTTCACTTGGTAACAGCGCAAGTGCGGATTGCAGTGTTGAACGCTCGTATTGTTTGGAAATTTCTGTCACCCTATGTGCATCTGTTTTTTCTCTTCCGTTTGTTGCCAATCGATTGAATGTTTGTTGAGTCTGGTCGACGTCGTGTTCGGTCTTACCTGAATAGCCTTGATTGAACGTACGAAGAAGCAATTGATAAACAGAATCCAGCAACATTTACCTAAGAAATTGATTGAATAAGGCTTGGCACCGCCAGGAGAATCAGCTATTTCGATCATATATTTTAAACAGGGCACCCAGTCAATTTGACCAATTTTGTCAATTCTAAATAAAGCAAAATCGGAAAAATTATTATATATTTATGAAACCCTTTATATAAAAAATAAACACCTGGCCTAAATATTCAAAAATTTCATCAACATGATATTCTAATCGACTGGCCACGAATAACAAAATTCAACTACAAGTTACTACTATCCAGGCAAAACCGAAAACGTCGTCGACCTGACTCAACAAACATTCAATCGGATTGGCAACAAACTGAAGAGGAAAAAACAGATGCACATACGGTGACAGAAATTTCCAAACAATATGAGTGTTCCATACTGTTTGTTGCGAAGAGCTAATATATATGCAAGTATGTATTAGGTTTTGCGAACCTAGTAACAAATTAGTTCAGTTGTGACCAGAAGGATAAACCAAAGGCAGCATGAACGGAAAGTATAATCTCATGCACATTCGTTTCGTGCTTACTGGCGACTCATCAGTAGGAGCCGGTATTACGCCCTTTAACCACTATATATTCGGTAGAAGAATGTGGAATAATAGGACGGTACAATTAAATTTGGGTGAACTTTAGCATAAATTTATATCCATCAGGTTGGTATCATGTACCGACTCGGAAACCATAGTGTTAGTATCCGGTACTCATCGATTTCAAAAAAGGTATCAGTTACTAACAGAATAGCCATAGTGTTAGTATCCTTTACAGACTCGGTATATATATTATATAGCGTGAGTTAGCATTGAAGTCGCATTGTCGTTGACTTTAGATTATGTTAGCTTCACTATTACAGGTTTACACATTCGTCTAGGAGATTGTACCGTCCTATTATTCCACATTCTTTGACCAAATATATAGTGGTTAAAGGGCGTAATACCGGCTCCTACTGATGAGTCGCCAGTAAGCACGAAACGAATGTGCATGAGATTATACTTTCCGTTCATGCTGCCTTTGGTTTATCCTTCTGGTCACAACTGAACTAATTTGTTACTAGGTTCGCAAAACCTAATACATACTTGAATATGAGTGTTCAACACAGTAATCCGCACTTTCGCGGTTTCCAAGTGAGGAAAAGAAAATTGCGCAGAAAGGTGAAACGAAAGAATACACTCGGAAAAATAACATTCGTACACATACAGCCAACAATGCGAAGAGATGGTTAACCTTCAAGCCATAAATACAATAATGACCAGATCTCAGACATGAAAACAGACACATAAACACTTACCAATCAGCCAAAACAAGAAATAGAGGTAAAATTGAGTCAGAATTGTTGCCACCAGCATAATCAAATGAAAATCCCAGAATGTATATAAATTACGGACTGTAAAGCGAAGTTTAGTAATTTCGAAATAAATGGCCATTTTCTACTTTTTTATTAAGGATATTTTCTTTCTAATATATATATATATATATATATATATATATATATATATATATATATATATATATATATAAGATTGTTTAATAGCTATTGAAGGCATTCAAACACTACGATAAATGCTAAATGTTTTCTCTCTAGGACCCAATTATTGAAATATCGATAGACCAGTCTGAAGTTGATGGTCTAATTTTCTTTATGGTTATGTTTAATTGTTTTGTTTTGTATTCTTAGGTTTGCTTCTGTATAAGTTCATATCAGTTACTGTATTTTTTGGAACACGATGGATCCATTAAAGGAAGAGTAATATTTTTATGTGTTTTTAGTTTCAAAGACTTCAAATCTATTTAGGTATTCGGTATTGCGCATCTTGTAATAATTTTGCATATGAAAAATTAATCGAAATTGTTATTTTACCCCCCTCCCTCCTTTATGTATTGTAGATGTTTGCAACATTTTCCTTCACTTTACTTGAAAAGTTTTATAGATGGTTTCAGACGCAGTGCCGGCTCCTATTTATCATTTTTCAGAAGTCATGAACCATATACGCCATTAGGGTTGCATTATTTTTTGCGTCATATATTCGTAACTTGTTCTGCGGTTCGCCATGTTTAATTCATGCGTACATATATGTTATCTCTGCACAACCGCGAATAAACGAATATTATATTTCGAACTGAATGATGGAATTACTAACCTCGGATACTCTACCATGTTCTGCAAAATATGTTTCGACTAATTATATAGTTGGTTCGGGAAGTAGTTGCTCCTTAATTACTATGTTTATGAGATTTAGCTATTTTTCTTGTTGACCCGTATATCATATTAATTCAATATGAACTAACTTGTTAACCGGTATGTCGTACCTATTTCAATCATATAAGTGGTAATTTTCCAAAACCTTTAATGCTTTATACATTTTATATACCATGCATATTATTCCCATATATGTTGTCTATTCGCATTACTTCTGGTATACTGCCGCTGCTAAATTATTCAAACGTTTGTCGTTGTAGGCGTCATATTTTCTGCTAGTAATCAAAATTTGGTTGATTCAGTCGTTATCAATGAGGATACTCGTTAACATAATTAGGTTAATTGTGAATTAATTTTAAACTTCATCCTGTATTTTGACCAATGTCTTACAATTAATTTCATGTTGAAAATGTAGGTGGTTTATTACCATGCATAGGTAAGTCATCAATGCATGTATTGCATTCCACATTGAAATTGACGGAAAATAGTTTCGTTTTAACTACTGATGGTTAGGAAACTCTTTGTTGCTTATATGTTGTATTTTTATTTATGCAATCTGAATTTCGCATGAACTGTGAATAAATTATAAACACGTGGTGTCATAGTACGCGCTGAAATTTATGATTTCATCCAAAATTAATGCTTTTAATTAGCTTCGATTTATTTCCATAATATGTCCCACGTTTAGCAGAGTTCTCTTTGAGTACTTCATTTTTAGCAGGTATATTTTATCAATTCAGTAGAAGAGTCAACAGTCTATTTCTACAAATCTGTCGCATGTATAAAGAATTGTTTATCTTTAATGAAAACTGAACCTTAATAACAATTTTCACGACCCGCGCAATAATATTTGTTGTTCGACTTTTTTTAATTTGATTAATGTGGCTGACTTGAGAAATGAAACTACTTGCTTTAGTATTGCGCGTGACATAACATTCTGTGAGGTAGCTTCTATATTTTCATATTGGCAAAGGCAAACGACGAGTAAGCGTATTTTACTGTTTTTTTTAACGACTCCACGTGTACATGTTTGTATGCACATTTTATTAGCCTTTGCTTAAGCCGTCATTATTTCGATGACATGTAAGCGCCTTGCGCTTATGTAATACATCAAATCAACCACAAAGAAGTTGATAAACAGCAATTGAATTCGGTTGTGATAAGGCTAAACTTAACTTATTTACTTGAGGGTAAAAGTTTTATGTAAAGAGGATGAAATTGCGCTGCAAATTATTTCAAATTATTCATAGTTTGTTGCTTGGTGCAGACAAATTACTCCAGTGAGTAATTACACACATTTCTTGTAATGTTTTAATGATTTAAATTTATCAGGCGTTATTGTACTATCCAAAAGGCTTATATATCTCATCGGTATAAGCTTAGAATGCCATAAAAATGAAAATACAATTCTTCAAGTTGTTCAGTTTCATCCTTGAGGAGTATTTGTCAATTAGTTTCCAGAACATCCGTTACCGGGGCACGAGCCGATGCACAATTTTTTCAGTCTTCTAACTTATTCTTTGCGCCACCCAAGCTGTGCACTACATGCAATTTGCAGTTATATATCAGTTTACTTTTTTGGTCAGTCCCACCTTCAGGTTGAGCTTATTTGGCGTCGCTTCGACCTAGTTCTAATTTGCCACCCACTATCTGTCATTGTGGGAAGGATATCTGGTCACCTAAGGAAGTGATATTGAATTCAAGTTAACGACAGGATTTTATCATTTATATGTTAGCAGTGTAAATTAAGCATAACATAAGATATTATTAATTAGGCTGACTTACTTTTTATTGGATGCACTTCAAGAACTCTATCGGTCATACCAATGCTTTAGTCTTCCACTTATATGGAATAATTTTCTGCCATTCAAACCAGCTCTAAGAAGAGCCATTGGCGCGATATCGGTCTCAAGGTTTGCCAATGAAACAGATCCCCCTTCATGAGACGGCCTTAGTACTCTGCTTAATCGATCGCATGTCACAGCGCGTGGTCCGTCGGGCATGTTGATTAGAATGGTTTTGTGCTCCGTGTTCATACATTGATACAAACCATCGAGATTGTAGCGCGGCTGTCTTTACTTTAACCACTGACGCATTCTTAGCGCGTCGACGTGTCCATACAGTCCGTCTGACACATGCGTGCTGCTAGTTTGTTTAAACAGCCTAAGTTAGTCGTTGTAGGTACTCTTGAATATCTTATATGACGCAGTGAGCTCGGAGCCCAGTTGACTAAATGTAATTTGTCCAATCAGAAGCCAGAGCCCATGGTGAAAATATCACAAACCCTATTTGATCGTCTAAGCGTTAAGTTAGATCTGGACTATTGAACCATTGATTTAATTCCTTCGTTTCGAGCTGTGCAACCTAGTCGGTAAGCATAATCGGTGGTTCATCAGCCTTTGCTATTCTAAGCACCTTACGACTGTTTACATTGTTATTGTTCTAAAAGCGCACCTACCCAATCGATAGACAGAAAATATTCCGCGCTGTGGCCTTAGTAGTAATAGTGTTGTCAGATTCTCTTTTCTGTGGTTCTGAAAGCCGACATTTAGTACGATTTTGACAATAGCTACGAATATCTTTTGTCATGCCAGGCAAAGAAACCGTGATCGAATCTTTCCAATGCGGCGCTAAACTCCGGGGTAGTCCAAAATGTCACGCCAAAAAAGCGTTCCGTTACATTCGTGTGAACTTCGGGACAAACTATTGTATGGTTTGCCCCTATCTTTGCACTATTAATCCATTTAGTAAGATTAATGGTCCGTATAGTGTGGACAGCGGGTTGCCATTTTGCAGTTGTTTGACTTTTTTCTAGCATTATACATCGATGTCCTGTAATTCGGAGACCTTGATAAATACCGATAGCAAATAACAGAAATTCTGCTGAGCGCATCGGCTGTAGAATTCTTTATATACACTGGATTGTGAATCGTTACAGCCTTATTGCACATTTCGTTTGTTTTGACGGTATTAAATTAACCACTTCAGTTTTTTTAAAACAAATAGTGGGTGTAGAAGAGCAATCAGAGGTAGACATTCTCAACATTTAGTCGTAGCTAAGCTTTGAGAGTGAAAATAGACACAAATCTCATAAAATATAACAATCTTCATACAGTTTGGTCAAACTAGCATATTATAATGCATTATTAGTAAAATTAAGATAACGATCAGTGTTGATTTATTTAAATAATTTTAATATTTGCCCAGGCAATAAATCTCAGCCTGGTTGTTAGCCAAATTTTCTTGCATCACAAGTATAATTGTTGTAGCCAGTCCTATATAATCAGACATACCATAAGGATTAAATCAAGCGTAGTCATATTCCGTGAATAGCTGAAGGAAAGTTAATGTGGTTAGCTTTGAGGACGGCTTTTGGGCTAGAACTTCGTTTAGTTCTGCAGGGCTGTATCGTACGAGCAGCTATTTTGTGGGCGCTGTCCCGCCGTTGTTGTCCTTAGACTTCGCTCTGGTTTATTTCACAAAATACGATAATAATACAAATTTCGGTGGGCTTTATTAAACTCACAATTCTTTAAAAACTCCTACAACATCATGCTCACTAGTAGTTTGCGATTAGTATGCTGTTTGTCAGTTTAAAATAATATTAATTTACGCACAAGTGTACGTTGAAGCCTGAATGATGACCAAATGTGCACTGTCGCGCAAAGTTTTACTCAAAATCATCATCCATCTTATTATCGAATTTTGGTGCGCCTATGCGGATAAAACAATAAATTAACGACGTTTGTTAGAAATAGAGTCGGATCAATTGGATGATTTAAATTTTCAAATTACTAACCCATACTCAATCTTGTATTCCATGTTTTTTTTGTTTTCTTTCCTTGTTAATTTTGTTCGCTGTTAGCTAAGTATGGCCAGGCAAAAATTTAAGCCAACTATTTTTATAAGACCAGTTAATCGATTAAAATGAAGAATCCGTTATTGTTGTAAAACAATAGAAAATCATTGACTGTTGTTGAATTTTATTTCTCACACAACCTTCCCATGAACAAAGTGATAATAAAATGTTGTTAAATACAAAAGTTATGTATATCGTTTGTCCTTTTGAAGTATCTCTTCATTTTTTTATTTCAGCTTGTTTCGATTTGTTTAATATATGAACATGTTTTACCGCCAATAAAAGAAAATTATGAATTAAAAATTTACAGTATTTGCAATTATTTATACTTCTTCTGAGTCAAGAAACTGGTGATACCCATTTTTAACAGCTAGACCTTTAAATGAATATAAACTTAATTTTTCGGTAGCATAATCGTGGTATCGGGTACTGACACAATAGTCATTGTTTTGGTACCTTTACAGTCTTGGTGTATATATTCTATATAGTGAGTTAGCTTTTAAGTCGCATTATCGAAGACTATATGAAGTTAGCTTCGCTACTGCGGGTGTACACATTCGTACAGGCGCTTGTACCGTCCTATTTTACAATATTTCTCACCAAAATATATAGTGGGTAAATGGCCTAATATCGGCTCGTACTGATGTGTCGGCAATAAGCATGCAACGAATGTGCACGAGAGTATACTTTCCGTTCATGCTGTCTTTGGTTTATCCTTTTGGTTATATTTGAACTAATGTGTCACAAGGTGCACAGCACCTAATACAAAATTGTATACATATTAGTTCTCCGCCACAAACAGTATCTAACTTTTGTAAACTTATTTTGGTGCACCCGAAAAATCGTTCTATATTCACTCGTCTGAAGAAGTAGAAATTGTAAGATTGTGAAAATTTCATAACTCGCATAGACCATTTATTTCTAAAAGCATGGTTATGCCTATACACGAGTAGCACATATTTTCTCTATTATTATTTGCCTTGATGCGAAAATGTTTAGTCGTGCTATATTTGATTTTTTTGCGTTTGGTATAGATTGTTTTTTATTTTTATTTTCATTGGGTCAATGTATTTGAAAAATATTTTTGCGTGTATTTACCAGTCTTAACAACAGTTTTGAATGGTCCAAAAGGTAAGTATCGTACCGGAAATGTTTTTGTCGGTGAAAATGTTCGTTCTTTTATAATTGGCCATGTCTTATAGGTATCAGTGTTGCTCTACTTTTTTTCAACACTGGCGCTTAAGAATTGTTATGATTAACTGACTATCAGTATTTATTTTGTATGTTCTCTTTTTTATAATACCTTTATCTATAAGCTTCCTTTGTTAGCAAGTTAATGGTCAGCTCTTTCTCTCAGCGTCAGGCATGTTTTAAAAGTTTTAAATTGGAAGTAAGCAAACAAAACGTTATCCTATATAATATATATATATATATATATATATATATATATATATATATATATATATATATATATATATATCGAGAAAATATATACTGAGAGATTAGTGTATGTTCCCTTTGGTGATCTTCCAGCAGAGATCTTAAAAATAAGTCATTCGAGCGACTAAATGTCATTTTCTGTCAATACAGGTGAGAGTTGTACTCAAACAACAAAACTTGTGGGAATAATTAAATAGGGGTGCAGCTCCTGCACAAAAATCAGCAATTTGTGAACATGTTTTACTCATAGGTCATTTTGTTAGTAGTTACAATTTTTCAGTTCTGTACAAACAAAAACCGGAAAAATTCTTCGGGCTTTTGAAGCTATTGCAATTATTAAGCTTAACCCCTGCGTAAACGTAATTCAAAAATAAATTAAATTGGACTGTAACAAAAACATTACAAACAGGCCTTTAAAAAACCTATGTGCAGCAAAATATGACACATACATCAATTTCGGTTACACTCACAATGAAAGCGATGACACACCACATGACTTTACGCAAAAGAAGTAGTCTAAATTGCGCAAAATGAAGCCAGGCATAGCTAAGAGTGGATTGGTTGAGACAAATGTATACATGTGATTGGATGACCGAAAATATTCGCGAATCCAGAATAATGGCTGTAGGTATGGTTGACATAAGATTTATTAGTAAATGTTTTTCCACGGATTACGGTCCTTTTTTCTCATATTTTAAAAAATGATGAAACTTGTAACGTTATATATATTTCTTCGAATATTAAGCAATATATTTTTATTAGGATGAGAATACATTTAATAACATAGACATTGTGTTTGTTCTCATTAAAAAGTACCTAAATATTAAAGTTTTGGTCGATTTTGTTTAGTTCATACTCATCTAAGCGTAACGGAGCATTAATTTGGTGTGAAAATCAATAGCTGATGAGTTCTGTCAGGCCTCATCTGTTTATGGGTAGATGATTTTGTTCAGTGCGACACTGCCTGAGAAGGACACTTCCACATCCTGCTATCGGGAATAATTATTCATTTTATCGAACATAGTACCGTACACTTATTATCTAAAGGACAATCGAATGGGAGGAAATATCTACGTATCTTGTGATAAAATGGGTTCATTGCATAAGGTTAGTATATTATGCATTATTGGTAGCTGAATTTCCTGGACCCACATCTTAGTTTTTGTATGTCTCCAACCTGTCATTTTAGGCTTCCAGTTGCCTATTAAAGCAATTTTTTTATTGGACCGCATTGCCCGAGATAAATATGTTGTTGAAAATGCTTGATTCCAAGTTAACTTTTTCAAAAATTATAATTTATATCAATTGACATATGTCGCGATTTTATTAGACAGTTAATTGATCATGTTGGTCATTACAAGTAGAAAGTGTGAAAGCTCTAATATATTTTTTATTTATATTGCGTATAAACTGGTTAATATTTCACTTTTTAGTTGTTCTTTACTTAAATTGTTTCAAGTTTGTTGTTTATAACACCTTTTTTAAATAAAGTTATCAGGTTTAACTGTTAGTTTAGCCATTTTCTTTCTTTAGTGTGGAAATCGCGAATTTGATTATTTGAAGAAAAACCTTATTCGAAAAACTTAATTTAATATGCCACATACACAGGATTTATAAAGAAATTGATGCGTTTATGAAGCATTTCGTGCTTTCCGTTACATTTACTTACCTTTTTAGGCCAGGAAAAGCTACAGTACTAGTTCTTCAAATTTGTTGATTGACTTTTAAATACAGTTTGTTGCGAAGATCTAATATATATGCAAGTATGTATTTAGTGTTGCGAACCTAGTAACAAATTAGTTCAATTGTGACCAGAAGGATAAACCAAAGGCAGCATGAACGGAAAGTATAATCTCATCTACATTCGTTTCGTGCTTACTGGCGACTCATCAGTAGGAGCCGGTATTACGCCCTTTAACCACTATATATTTGAGTGAAGAATGTGGGATAATAGGAAGGTACAATCTCCTAGACAAATGTGTAAACCTATAGTAGTGAATCTAACATCATATAAAGTCTCGTAAATGCGACTTCCACGCTAACTCACTCTATATAATATATATACAGAGTAGGTAAAGGATACTAACATTAAGGCTATTGTGTTAGTAACCGATACCAACATTGTAGTACCGAAAAGGTGCATGATACTATGGTTGCCGAGTTGGTACATGGTACCAACATGATGGATATCAATGTATGCTAGTGAAGCTAACATCATCTAAAGTCAACTACAATGCGACTTCAACGCTATCTCACACTATATAATATATATACCGAGTCTGTAAAGGATACTAACACTATGGCTATTGTGTTAGTAACCAATACCAACATTATTGTACCGAAGAGGTACATGGTACTAACACTATGGTAACCGAGTCAGTACATGATACCAACCTGATGGATATCAATTTATGCTATAGTTCACCGTAATTGTGAATAACAACAATTTCTGAACACCAGTTACTCCAGTAAATCCATACACTCTGGCCTTGATCGATATCAATTATCACATTTCCTCGTAAGCATGACATCATTCAATTCAATATATTACTGTTAAATACTGTTGGTTGCGAAGAACTCATATATATGCAAGTATGTATTGGGTGTTGCGAACCTAGTAACAATTTAGTTCAGTTGTGACCAGAAGGATAAACCAAAGACAGCATGAACAGAAAGTATAATCTCATGCACATTCGTTCGTCTTACAGCGACTCATCGAGTAGGAGCCAGTTACCTTTAACCACTATATATTCGGTAGAAGAATGTGGAATAATAGGACGGTACAATCTCCTAGACAGATGTGTAAACCTGCAATAGTGGAAGCTAACATCATCTAAAGTCAACGACAATGCGACTTCAATGCTAACTCACACTATATAATATATATACCGAGTCTGTAAAGGATACTAACACTATGGCTATTGTTTTAGTAACTAATACCAACATTAATTTACCGAAGAGGTACATGGTACTAACACTATGGTTACCGAGTCGGTGCATGATACCAACCTGATGGATATCAATTTATGCTATAGTTCACAATAGCCATAGTGTTAGTATCCTTTACAGACTCGGTATATATATTATATAGTGTAAGTTAGCGTTGAAGTCGCATTGTCATAGACTATACGATGTTAGCTTCACTATTGCTGGTTTACACATTCGTCTAGGAGATTGTACCGTCCTATTATTCCACATTCTTGACCAAAATATATAGTGGTTAAAGGGCGTAATACCGGCTCCTACTGATGAGTCGCCAGTATGCACGAAACGAATGTGTATGAGATTATACTTTCCGTTCATGCTGCCTTTGGTTTATCCTTCTGGTCACAACTGAACTAATTTATTACTAGGTTCGCAAAACCTAATACATACTTGCATATATATTAGTTCTTCGCAACAAACAGTATTTAACTGTAATATATTGAATTGAATGATGTCATGCTTACGAGGAAATGTGATAATTGATATCGATCAAGGCCAGAGTGTATGGATTTACTGGAGTAACAGGTGTTCAGAAATTGTTATAATTTTCAATTTCGGTGAAATTTAGCATAAATTGATATCCATCAGGTTGGTATCATGTACCGACTCGGTAACCATAGTGTTAGTACCATGTACCTTTGCGGTACAATAATGTTGGTATCAGTTACTAACAAAATAGTCATAGTGTTAGTATCCTTTACAGACTCGGTATATATAGTGTGAGTTAGCGTTTAAGTCGCATTGTCGTAGACTTTATATGATGTTAGCATCACTATTGCAGGTTTACACATTCGTCTAGGAGATTGTACTGTCCTATTATTCCACATTCTTCTACCAAATATATAGTTGTTAAAGGGCGTAATACCGGCTTCTACTGATGAGTCGCCAGTAAGCACGAAACGAATGTGAATGAGATTATACTTTCCGTTCATGCTGCCTTTGCTTTATCCTTCTGGTCACAACTGAACTAATTTGTTACTAGGTTCGCAACACCTAATACATACTTGTTGATTAACTGTTTGAGAGAAAATCTCTGCCAAAAACATCCTCGTACTTGCATACCATTGTCTGTATCTCTAGGATAAGGACGAAATATGTTATTCTAAATTATGCAGTACGATCACCACATTTCAAATATCCACAGTTTACTTTCAGGAGGTAGGTATATTTACACTATCAGTTACACTAAGATCCATATTGATCCCCGTTTCAAAGCATGCATTTTGCCCGTCTTCGTGGAGGCTGTGTGCCGATTCGTCTCATTCTGAAGCCTTCCATACCATTCTTACTAAACCACAAAATATGAGGTACGATCTTATCTTCGTATCTCATTTCCTGTGGTTAGTACGAATGATGTGGAAGCCTTTGGAGTGAGAGTACGAATCAGCACAAAACCACCACGTAAAAGAGTTCAATGTGAACTTCGAAATGAGGATCAATCGGATCTTTGCGGAACTGATAGTTAAAATCTACCACCTACGAAATTAAACCGTAGATACCCTAAAAATTAGAATGAAATATCTCTAGGAAATCCGTTAAATTCATCATCAGCATCATTATCATCACGCCCAGCCATACAAAAGCCAAAAGTGACTAATGTTTCACTGCCATATAACCATAAGAAGCGAGAAAAATATAAATAACGACAAAAATAATAATTTAGACACAATTTATTAGTTAGATTTACAATAAAGAGAGATTTCTGAGTGTTAATTGTAGTATTTTAGGCAAAATTTACCTATTTTTCTTTGGTGTTTAGGTGCTTCGTTTGTTCTTTTCATTTTACTGCGGATATATGGTGGGCTATTTGTCAATCTCAGATGAGCTGATCTGTTATTTGTTGTTCGCTGTCATTTATCAATTAATCAACGTTTTGCACATATATATTTAGCGGTTTTGATACTACTATCTTTCGAATACTATCAATTTATTAATTTTTAAAATAAAAATTCAGGCCTGTATAGGCAATGACTAATTAATTGTGCCATTTAACGATAAGAGTATGATGTAGTGTGTATTTATGCGTGGGTGTTTTGTTTACAGCGGTATAATGATTGAATTATGTGATTTAATGATCGCATTCTGTGAAAATCAACATTGTATACGTTCTATCCTATAAATAAATGTATTTATTTTAAAGTTTACCAATTATCTCAAGCAAAAGTAGATGTAATGTATCTCAGAAAATCGTAGTTTACTGTAGTATTTTCATTTGTGTAGATACAATTCTAATATGTGCATAATTGTATGTGTATATTGTTCTATCAATGTTCGTAACTATCGTGAAAAATTTTATTTGGAGTTATAAAGTTTCATAAAATGATTTATCATAAAAACCATATTAAATACTTAGCCTGCATAAAAAATTATCATTTCGAAGTCGTATATGACACCTGTTTTGTTGATAGCAGTCCTAGAAACATGTTAATTTATGTCAGACCGGAAGGAGAGCCCAAACTCAACCTAAAAAGGTAATCTCAAGTGCAGATATGTCTCGTACTTGCTGGCTATTTATTAGTAATTTCGGCACTGAGCCAAAAAAACTAGTTGTTCAGTCAAGTAACGTGGGACGATTTGTCGATGCATTCTCTTTTTCTAATGCACACGAAACCTGTGGTAGAATTAACTTCAAACAACTTGATTCATAGTGCGATTTCAAAGCATACTAGCAATAAAAATGTACGCATCGCCACTTCAAAGGGTATCAACACAATGCTTCTGAAGATAGAATAAATAGCATTTAAAAGTGGAATAAGCACCAATCTGAAAATCTGTTATTTCAGAAAATCCCTTTTACTTTTGTTCCTATAGACTAACATAATGTTCTGGCTCTCTGTGAATTAATTTTTTATTAGGTATGCTAGACTTCGGCTGGGTGTGGACGACCTAGTGAACTTCTACAAGACTAAATCGTATACTATGCTTTTTATTATAAGGCTATGATGTCAAAGATATATAAGTGCATAAATTTTATTTTTGCTCAAACGAAAATGTGCTAACTGTTTTTGATCGAGTGTAGCGTTTTCGCAAAGATAGCAAGTATTCAGGAGGATTATTATTCTCATTTTCGTTGAAAAGTCATGATGTTCGTACCCTTTACGTCTTCGGTAAACTTTATATATAATGATTTTTCCATGTGATCGTACTGTGAACATGTTTGATTAAACGATTGTATACTATTGATTTTATGCACCTACATATTGGAAATTGAATCCTCCATTTTCCCTCACACTTTGACAGAGTAAAAAGAGGATGTCGGGTATAGTGCTGGCTCCTATGATGAGTAGTAAGTAAACACGGGTAGCATATACACATGTGACTAAACAATTTGTTCATTAACAGAATAATGCGGATGATGGAAGATGTTCTTCGAAGAGCCATTAATTGCGCCCAATAAGAGTCCATCCTTTATGCTGGAAAACAGTCGCTATGGCCAATTTTGTTCATGAGTTTAAGATTGTGCTGAAAAGCGCCCTGCTTCCAGTCGTCAGGGAATGGTCAAGCTTAGGATCCATATAACAGAAAACGGATGGGCTTGTGATGATATTTCTAGTCATATTAGTGTAGCTGCAGCTGCCATATGAAAATAATGCAAATCAACTGTACGCCAGGAGCCGATCAGTTCTATTTAGACTTAACAACAAACCTTATTATAAAACGTCGTTTTCGTTGATAAGTTTAATATATGCGAGAGCCAGTTACACATCTAGCTCGATGGGCTACCGCTGAACCAGCGTTGACTGACTGGGCCCGCAGAAAGAAAAGAAAAGCAGTCTCATGGCCAAGGGGTATTATTCGCAATATTGGTCATTTTATTACTTCACACAGTACCATCAACAAATAAGAGGTTAGAATTGGCGTAAATCCTTGGAGGTTTAGCGGAAACCGAGGTCAAGTAACGAAGCTTAGTTAATTCGGCTTCATTGGTTCAAATACTTATGAAATCAACTGTGTGGAAGACGTATGCATGTATGTATGTGTGTATGGTGTGCCTTTATGCATATATATATATATATTTATATATATATATATATATGGCACTATATACTATATATATATTTATATATATATATATTATATATATATATATATATATATATATATATACATATATATTTGAGAGTGGTGAGGGGACACCACTTGTACCAGAATTCCCAAGAAACTCCATGAAATCAATGGAGCAGGTTATCCTCCAAAAGGAGTCAGCCGCAGTAAAGTAATATACATATATTTATATGCATGTATGTTTCTCCGGATATATGTAGACATTTATTTATGTATTTATTTGTGTATTTATGTATTTTTGTATGCATGTGCATTGGTGTGACTTCGTAGTATCCTCCTTATTTGATTCGAACTAACTTGCTGAACACAAATAAATATGTATTAGTTCTTACCAGCGAGAATTTTAGCAATATTGATCTTCATTGTACCCTTCTTATGTGCAAAAACAAAAAATGAGAGAACATTGCAACTTGAACGCCTGTTTTAAATCAAATGGTGAATACACGTCTGCTATTGCACAACACATCATCGAAACATCGCACGTATGTTCTCCAGACGTAGCATTCAAAGTAATTACTAAATGCAAAAACAAAAAGGAGCTAGCCACATACGAAGCCTTATGGATAAACAAATTGCAGCCGGATTTATGTAAGCAGAAGAAGCACGTACAAGCATTGAGCTTGAACTGGATGTGACGCACGCAATTTGATTGGTTTCTATTTTCCACACTCGCTTTTTTCACATATTTCTATCTTGTTTTGCTTTCCAATTTATATATAAAGATATGTTCATGAGTAGATATTTGAGAAGACCATGAGAAAGAAAATTTTCTTATATCTGATAAAATTTCTTTTTGTTTTTGCACATAAGAAGGGTACAATGAATTTTATTAAAGCTCGCATTTCAAAAGAATCTTTCAGAAAACTAGATGAACTAGTGACGTTAAAGTGTAGAGCGCAAAGAACGCAATTGTGGTTAAATCATTATTATCAGTGTATTAAACAATTACGGTTCCCAGGTGATTTGGTACGCAGTTTACGCAAGTCAACCGAAGAAATCTTACAAGGTTGGCGTATTCTAAAATTGAGCAGTTGAAGGAAGATGAAGCAGTGCTACAGGCAAGAATTGGGTGTGTATCTTGTGTATTAGATGAACTAAGTCTTTTTGCAAGAATGAAATTTTTGATGTTTTTGCCGACAGTTATGAAGAAAGATAAAACAAGAATTTTGAACAAATTGGAAAAAGATGTAAAACCTGGAGTTTTGTGTGATTTAATACCGACCGATCTTGATAAGCGTGTGCTTAACTTATCAAAAGTGCCAATCGATCAGCTAACAATGGAGGCACTATCGATGGGCCGAAATTATGGAATACATCCTTCTAATAAATGCGATGTTGATTTTGAGGCAGCATTTGAATTGTTATTTGAACAAACAGCTGACTTGGAGCCTACCAGTATTGATTATAAAAATTGGTTCAAGGCTACACTAGTTGATCAGGCTTCACACTTGAAATCGTCTAAATGTGCAGAGCAGCATGCGTTGACAAAGCAGCATCTAAATGCACTTAGAAATATCAGCAGAAACGCAGACATCCAAAATACTACGCGCCGATATGATGAGCAGTTATAATGGACAAATCTGAATACGTACAAAAGATGGAAACGTGTTAAATGACAATACAAAATTCACACGTCTAGACGATAAATCAGATGAAATAGACAAAGTAATTAATGAAATTAAGATTTTGACAGATGCCGGTTTTATTGATGAGGCCACTGCACAGAAGCTCGTCATTGATCATCTACACCAATAATGTACGGATTACCAAAAACACACAAAAGAGGTTTTCACCAAGAGCTAATTTTATCAACGGTAAATTCTCCTTCCATGCACTAGCTGGAATGGCTGTTCGTTTACTTGAACCATTATGTAAACTACTAGTAATCATTCGGTTGCCGATTCGTTTGGAGTTTGTAAACAAAATTCAAGATATAAATGCTAAAAAACAAGATTATGGTATCTTTTGATGTTACGTTTCGTTTACAAATGTTCCAATTGGATGAAACCATTGACATTATAGTCAAAGCGGTAGAACACGATATTACCATCGCTTCGGTGCCAGGTCAAACCAATGCAAATATCTACAGACGAAAGACGTACGATTTCGTTTTAATGGAAACATCTACAAACAGACTGATGGTGTCGCAATGGGGAAGCCTCTATCTCCAGTGTTGGCTGAGATTTAAAAGAGTGACATGGGTAAATGTGCTCAATATATACGGTACGTGGAAGATATTTCTTGTACTTTTAAAAAAAGGTCGCAATCAACATTGCTTCAAAGTTTCAACAAAGCACATAATAATATCGGTTTCACGTCAGAGCACGAGAAAGATGACTGTCTGCCTTTCCTTAGATGTACTATTAAAGAAAGAAACTACTGAAAAAATTAAACAGAACAATTTACCATAAACCAACATGGTCTGTACAGTATTTACTACAGCAGTTTTTGTGCCATTTCAATATAAATTATCAACAGTTCGTGGTTGCTTTTCAAGAATTGACAGTTGGTTAGTCAAGACTCTAAAGAAAATGAATATAATAAAGCAATGAACATTGAATGTCTAATGGTCATCCCAGTACAATTAATTGAATCAATTATTAAAAGGGGAGTTAACCAGAAAGAGACGTACTATGGGCCAGAAAAAGAAAACTGTCTACCTAAAGATCCATTTGAGGGGGATGCACTTTCCCCGAATGACACAAAAGAAAGTTGAAGCAAGCATTGACACGCAATATTTAATACAGCCAAACTACGAGTGTTATTTAAGGTAACACACTTGCCTTACCAGCAATCAAAGAGAAACAGCCGTTAATGTCGATATCAAGTATTATTTACCAATATACATGCGCAAGTTCTCGATCAACTTACGTAGGCCGATCGACCAGACGGTTAATTACTGAATGAGGGCCATTTCAAACTTTGAAACCGCCTGTTTTAAATCAAATGGTGAATACACGTCTGCTATTGCGCAACACATAATCGAAACAACGCACGTATGTTCTCCAGACGTAGCAATCAAAGTTATTACTAAATGCAAAAACAAAAGGGAGCTAGCCACATACGAAGCCTTATGATAAAATAAATTGCAGCCGGATTTATGTAAGCAGAAGAAGCACGTGCCACAAGCATTGAGCTTGAACTGGATGCGACGCACGCAATTTGATTGGTTTCTATTTTTCCACACTCGCTTTTTTCACATATTTCTATCTTGTTTTGCTTTCCAATTTATATATAAAGATATGTTCATGAGTAGATATTTGAGAAGACCATGAGAAAGAAAAATTTCTTATATCTGATAAAATTTCTTTTTGTTTTTGCACATAAGAAGGGTACAATGAATTTTATTAAAGCTCGCATTTCAAAACAATATTGATCTATTATTGGCGATAAATCATTGATCAGAAAGTTGCATTATTTGAATTTCAAATAGATTTAAATATTGAATTGAATCGACTAAATGAGCAGAAACAAGCTTAACTGCATAAACGGCGTTTAGATATTTTTGATTATTGTTTCAATATATTCCCTTTTCAATCGATTTTCTAATAAATTGCACGAAGAAAGCTAAAGTTTAAATTTGTTATAATTATTGGTGCTATAATGTATTGCTTGACATATGGCGTTTCTGTGTTTAATCATTCTGTTTATTTTTTCTCGTGTTTAAACCCATTTTGTAGCATCTGACCAGGTGAGTTCTACCTAAGTTTCTTTGTAATATTAATGTTTTTCTAACGATTAGATCTATTTCCGGCATTTTTAAAAATAGTTTTAGTTAATTTTTATGATAGGTTTTTGTAAAAAATCTTTTTAAACGTACTTTATATTAATATTTTCTTCAATAATAGCTTTATATTTACTAACTGAGAAATTTAACATTAATTGATTGCGCGGGTGGTGGTAAAAATTCTTTAAATCAAGTTTGCGAGCTTGAAGTAAACACCAATCCTATTGTATTTAACCAGTCGTCGAACAACATAACAAAACCACCGCCGGTCGCACGCACTTGTCTTTCGTCTCATATTTTCTGTGATTTGAAAGTAAATTTCATAGTTGTTTCGACAATTGCCAGTGTACTGTGCAGAGCCAGGTTCACAGATTTTATACCATGATACATTAGTAGACTAGAGGGAATCACAATATGGAACGCTGCATACACTGTAGGAGAGGCGAATTCGGCTATTCATGAAGTTTAACGCGTGTATCCTTTAGTTAAATTTAGTTTGGTGTTATTCGTCCATGCAATTTTGACCGTGTTTTTAAAAAAAACAAGATAAACTTAATTTTATCCATTTTTGTTATTCTGTAATTTTAGTTTTGTTTACCTTAATTGACACTCTGTTTTATAATAGCATATTCGCTTAAAACGTTGTTAACCGATTGATTTAATAAAGGAAAGCATTATTTTAATTTTGGTGTATTTTTACCATATTGCTGAAATATATATAAAAATAATTAGGCAGGATCTTTTAATGAAGATCAATAAGAATTGATCGTGGAATGTATTAAAGGAAAGGTTAAATTAATTAGAAATAGTTACTTCATCAGTATGCTAATAAAGCTAGTACCTGGTGATCCATGCATATCGGAGTGTTAGAGCACTCACTTGTTCAATTAAAAACTGTATCCTATCAAACTAGTAAGCTTTTAATACTTACGTTGAATAAGCCATTTATTTTACAAATCATTATACCTGTGGTAGTTCGTATTTAAAGAATACGAAAAGTGATTTGAAATCTACAACACAGAGCCTTCATGCTATTATTCAGTTGATGTGGAAGTTGACAAAGCTGTTATTTTGTCTAATTTTTCGCATGTGCAGTCTGCATGATCCATAAAACTAGAAATGCAACTATTAAATGACTGAAACATTCTCTTCATAGCAAACTTTCTGCTCCGAACAAGTCTTTTTATTAAATTAACGAATGAACTGAACTCATGGAAAAGTGAGGCTCCCACTTATGGAAAATAGTTTTGCATTCATGGCAGGGAAAATCTTGTTTAAGGGTAAATAATGATGACAACCAGCGACGGTTTTAAGTAAAACTTGTTGGAATTTGCTACCAATTTAAAAAAAGGTCACAGTACACAAGAAATTCTCTGAGTAAAGCACACATGACAGCGTTACGAGAATTAACTAAAAATTCTGATTGTGTTACACTTTCACCAGACAAAGAGTCTGACGTGTTCGTCATGGATGGCACCGAATGTGATTCCTAGGTGAATGATGTAATTTCTGGTTTGTTATTTGGAGCTGACACTAAGGGCGATTTAATGCCAATAACTGAGACGGTCGGTTCACCGGCGTAATCTCGCCTACTTGCAGGTGGATAGATCCCATGCCTAATAAAATTAACTCATGCAATTTGAAACACAGTCATATACATTGTATCATTTACCGAAGAAACAAAAATCTGGTTCAACGACAAATGCACCAACGTATGAATTATAAAAATGGTTGGCCAGCCTTTGATGGACGGTAAGAAATCACTTATCTGAGTAAAGCTCGAAATTTTTCAGTAATTTGTTGAAGATGTAGACAAATTGAACGTTAGAAATTTTTGGCTATGTTCGCTTGATATTGGGTAGTTTTTATCTAATATTTCTTTAAAGGAAACTGTTGAAGTTGTAAGCAGTATTCCCGAGAGAATTTCCAAAAGTTTAAACTGCGAGAAGAGCAGTTGGAAAGATTACTTTATTTCTGCTTCGATTTTCAGTTCATTCTCATCGGACAAGTATACAGACAAAAATAAGGTCTCTGAATGGTTTTGACTTTTGCTCCAGTTCTTGCCGATATGTTTATGCACATGTTGATGCGGAAGAACTGGATTACCGAGTGAATTGAGATTATATGGACGTTATGCTGGTGATATATTTTTCCCATTGGCTATCGTATGCATGCTGATGAGCTGATTTATGAATACAATAAATTGCATCAGAATATTTTAATTGAAATTGAAAATGGTGAAGTTGATGTTCTAGTTTTTCTGGATGTGTATCTAAAACGTGGAACGGATGGCATATTATACATATCTATCCTTCATTAGAACACGGGTAGCGAAACATTTACATGCCAACAGCTACTACCTCTAAAAATGGAAAAGGCTTAGTTAAGATACAGTATAATAGAGCGTTGCGCATTTGCTGGTATGTCAGTTTCCAGATTTAGCTGGATGATTTATGCTATACTGTTGTTATTAAATGTTATCCACCACATGATTTGAATAAGTATGAACCAAATTTTATAATTAATTCTGAGGGAATTTTTTATGCAGTCCATAAGGACCGGTGTATACGCAAAGAGACAGCGAAGCGCACAGAGATAGATTGCGTTCGTCATTCACGTTTAAATATTTTGAGGCTGACGTAGTTTTGATTACATCCATAACCAAATGTCTTCTACTCAGTGAGAAATACAAAATTTTATTAAAATCTGCATTTTTCGTTAACTACGGTGAGCAGTCCAATTTAGGCAGATGTATTGGTAGATGGAAATCACACTTGTTGAGCGTGTACCAATATGATGTGTGAATGATAAGATTTTTGTTGTCTTGTCCTGTAAGGCTTGCTGCATTTCAACAAAACGCCTTTCAAGTTTTATTGAGGCTATGATTTTACGTATGCTTCTCTATTTGTAAGCTACTGCAGTAAATCGATATCAAGAACTTAGCAAACAAATACAAGTCTTGCGTGCACTAGACTTACCATTGAGCTGTTCAAATCCCATGCGAAACTGTCTAGATATGTTTCATTTATTCGAAATTTATTGGTTAATATCTATTCATGGACCATTCATGTGGACCCTATTTTTATTTAAGCAAAACTTATTTTGTTATAGTTCCCCAGTAAAGCGAACGCGCTTCTAGCAATGTGTAATGGCTTTAAATACTTTTCTTATAATAAAGTGTTTACGTATTTAATAATTAAATATGCTAAAAGCATTGTTATTAAATCTGGTTACATAGTTTAATAAATAATTATCAGAGGGCGAATTTGAGTCATGAAAATTTATTTAACTAGCACAGCACTTTAGCACATCTGAGAAATCAATGATAATAATAAGATTTATGAGAGTTATTTATGCAGGTATAAGGCAAAGGTGAATCAAGCACTCCACAATTTGCAGGTATTACCGGGAATTTTCAAGCAATTGACGATAGCAATTGGTATGTTAGCTTCAAGATACATTTGAATATTATTTGTTAAACGTAACAGTTAATGTTCGTGACTGCATAGAAATTGTGCAGCCGACATTTCCAGTCTAGTTCAATGTATGCGAGACTGCTAGAGGTGAGAGCCGCATATCTAAATTTGATTTCCATATATATATATATATATATATATATATATATATATATATATATATATATATATGCAGTTTGATCCTCGATATTCAGTTTGCCGTCGTACTCTGATGGTGATCATGGTAGGTAGAAACGCGTCAGTGCGTTGTGGCTGGCGGTAGTTTTGTTACATTGTTCGACGACTGATTAAATACAATGGGATTGGTGTTTACTTCAAGCTCGCAAACTTGATTTAAAGAGTGTGCAAGTATGTTTTGCGTAATGGCGAGATATATGATACTCTACGAACGGGGAAGCATTGACTAAGAAATCTTTTATTTCTTTTCAGTTTTTTTCTGCAGTTTAACAAATAACGATACTTATCGGCGTGAAAACCTGAAACATTAATCGCTAACTGCAATAATGTAATGATTTAAATCGGTGAAATAACAATAATTAGTTTTGCTCTGCATGTGTAAAGACTTTCATTAAGTCTGTCTATATTCATTATTGCAAATGGATGCCAAGAGTTTTCGTTCTTTATACGAACAACTTGTTAACTTATCCACTGTAAGTAGGAGAATGATGGTAGGAAGTCGCGAGATTTGTATAGTTGGTTCGATTATTCTCGTAGCTCTATATTTTTGGTGGATAATGTTGCATGATAACAACATTTTGTCACACATCGTTTGTTTTGAATTGCTTTCTTTTGTATCGTCAAAGATAAAACCGATTTCCGAATAGAAGCTGTGATGTAGTGAGCATTTACAGTGTAACTTTATGTTCTACATTTTATTTAAGCATTTTTGAGATCTAGCCGACACCATTTATTCGAAATTTATCGTGTAAAGAAACTATCACGTGCTGCACAGAACTGCTATTAAGCTTAATCAATTTTTGATAGTGCAATTGATGATAATCATTAAAATTACGTTTGCATATACGTAAAAATCTCTAATCTCGTTTTATTTAATCTGTCACAAAACGTAGAGTGCTACTGTCATTCGCACGTGTGGAGGTGATTTAACCCTCCATGGTATTTCTCAGAGAACGACGGCTAATTGACTAACCAGAATCAAAATGTAATTAAAAAAATGGTATGAAGAATCAGAGGTGCGGCTCTCAAATCTGGTAGTCGTGTATAAGTTTTACTTGACGAGAATGTTGGCTGGACTATTTTTTATACATCCACAAAACTTTATTGCATCCTTCACTATACTGATTTAAATTATCAAGTTAAGCATTTATTGATTGTACAATTGGTTATTATAAGTATTAATATTAGGTTTGCATATTTCAGATATGCACCGATCCCATTTTATTTAACCAGTCGAAAAACATGGTAAACCAACGGCCATTTTCATGCACTAACGTATTTTTACACTCCATGTTTCTTATCGGAGGACGACAGAAAACTGAAATGTAATAACTGACAGATATTATAGCTGGTTTGGTCACATCGTCAGAAACAATTATACGGAAAAAACCTAACAAAACAGTTAGATACTGTTTGTGGCGGAGAACTAATATATATGCAATTGTATATAGGTGTTGCGCACCTAGTAAAACGTTATTTCAAATATGACCAAAAGGATAAACCATAGACTGCGTTACCGGAAAGTATAATCTCGTGTACATTCGTTTCGTGTTTATTTGCGACTCATCAGTAGGAGCTGGTATTACGCCCTTTACGCACTATATATTTGGGTGAGTAATGTGGGAATATTGGGTGGTACATTCCTTACCAAAATATATAATGGGAAAAGGGCGTAATACCGGCTACAACTGATGAGTCTCCGGTAAGCACGAGGTTATACGTTCCGTTCATGCTGTCCTTGGTTTATTCTTCTGGTCATATTTGAACTAACCGTTTACTAGGTGCGCAACACCTAACACCCAATAAAATACCAAAAATAAGTTTGATATGCCGATGGTATGAGGTGTACTTCTTGTTTTAGTTATGTACAACATTTGAATGACTGAATTGGCTTTTGAAGTATACCGATGGGAACACAGTGCTGAAAGAAAAGTTATGGAATGTGAACTAGAGTTTATCAATCCTGTAACCCGAACAAGAGCTATGATAACGATGTCCGAAGAGACAGGAATAGCTATGCTAGATTTAAATTTAATTTGGTGATACTAAAAAATATTTTAGATTCTCGGTTAGCTAGTCAATTTTTAAACAGTTTAAAGTAACAGACCGGAAGTGCATATGAAATTTACATCCGTTTACAATCTATATTTCCACAATGTATATGAATCGATTATAGTGCTATGGATAATCAATTATTTCAGGTGACAGTATAGATTATAGCGATTAGCTCGCGGGAGAAAACAATCTGGAGATAGATGATACACACAAGACGTGCGATACATTGCAAAGCTACACATTGACAGCCAAGTAAAGTTTGCGGAGCACGTACTTATTTGCCCCAAGTTCATTTAAAAACAATAGTTCTTAAAATCAACCGGATGTCTTAGATGTGTTTACTGAATGAAATATACCTTGGCTATCTTGTACCACGCATCATGAGACAGCTCATCTACAGTTTAACTGGCTAGTCGTTCTAGTTTCGGTGTTGAAAACGATTTCAAGCATTTGGTCGAGTAAAATTATGCTACTGTAATCAAGGAATGTTCAAATTAGTAACATAAAGAGAATATAGGTTCATTTGCTTAATTTTTCAAAATTTTGTCAGACCATTCGTTCAGTTTTCGAATTGAGTAAAAAAACCAATGATTTTCTGTGAAATATTAATATAACACGCGGTGCATTCAAACATTTGCCTTATTCGGCGTGTCATATTCTTTTCATTTGCCTATTTCTTACAGAAAAAAATGGATGTGGAACAACCGTTCAGTGAATTGTTCTATCGCGTAAGTGTAATGATATGGCTATATATTTAAAGCAATGTTTTTCTATTTATGAATAAACTTCAAGAAGTCCAGTAGTTTTTCACAACCGCATGGTTGTGACGGGCAGGATTCTCTTAAACACTTCCAGTATGGTTTAAGTCCGACTCTTCGTCACTAGGCAGCCAATCTACAGTATTTAAAAAAGCAATACGCGAAACCGTTTGTTGGCGCTTCAGAATGAAGCACATCACGAAATAGTTCGTTCGTTAGCGTTGATTGACAGGCCATCGAAGAAAAAACAGAAACTTTACCATCGGGTATGGTCATGTTTTTTAACTATGACGAGGCATATAAATATACATGCATGCATTTGAATATATTTTTGTATATGTCTAGTCTCTATTTACGTATGTACATATATATGTCTGTATTTATGCATATATATATATATATATATATATATATTTGACTGTATGTGCATGATGTATACATGTATGTATGTGTGTGTAAATGTTTTTGAATCTATATATGTATGTATTATGTCAATATGTATTTATAGATGTGTGTATACATTTATGTTCATTTTTCGCTTATATATGTCTTTTATGTGCCTACTCTTTTGCTTGCTTTATTCACATATATACACAGATCTTTTAAATTCATAAACTGCATGCATTAAGAACATGCCGTTGCCCAACATATAGTGTGGAAATAGAAAAGATAAAGTTCCGGACAAGCAAGACGAAAAATCTGATGTCATATATAAATGTTGTTGCTGTTTTACAAAACAACATGATGTAGCAGGATTAGCTTAGGGGCGCACAACCCAGATTTAAAATCAGATAAGTAAAGACCTATTTTCAAATTATAAACCACGATATTACGACAACTAAATGAAATCTTTATTTCCGTGCCTTAAACGGGACATCAAGAACTGAAGATTCATTATGAAATACTTGGAAAGGACCGATATTATTGCGCACTCGAAGAAAAATTAATCAAAAGCATTGCTGATTTAAAATCAATCGTCGCGCGCTCGTTACGTGATGTGCCTGCTCCTTCTATAGCTACTACCAGTCATCGCGCTATTTTCACGAATTTTAGTCAAAATTTGGAATAAAATAGTAGGTGACACTATCTCCTTCGAAAAAGAGCGTAACTTATCCCAATATGCGCGCAGTGTACTTTAAACTACTTTTTTGTGCCCCGGAGCTCGCTTAAGCACGAGGAGTCCTAACGGCCAGACAACCTGCTCCTGGGGTCATCAACTTGCAGTCGCAATCTTAACTGTTTTGAGAATGAAAATGTAAATTCTCTGTGAAGCTATCAGATTGGCCTCTGTCTTAATGGCGTTTAGACATGTGGTAATCGCCGGTTATTTAAACGTTAAGCGACTCAGTAGAAGTGATTGGTTTCGTCCTTATCGGGCACTGTAAATAGAGGTGAAAGTGTCCGCAATCCGCAATCGAATCCTTGATAATTTATTTCAATCATGCTACGGAAGACACGCATTTGTTACAGTTTTCGGTATTGTACCAACTTATGTCTTTGACAATTCTACCTGTAAGTAAATCATTTTGGGTATTGCTTTCGACCTAAAACTTCATTAAGCCAGTTCGATAATTCTTTGTAGAACAGGCAACATGACACGTTGGGACTTGATACTGAGATAAATGTTTGAGTATGCTCGGTTTGTTAATTAATATTGTCGATAGACAATAAAACTTGTATAAAATAGCACTTGAAATTTCTTGTATACCGTTTTCGTCCTTATTAGGCATTTCTTGGTATTATCCAAATGTACTGTATTACAATAACCGTAGTTTAAAGTATATCATCAACTAATTTATTTATTTTCAAATGACGACCGACACTTTTCGAATTTCCTTATTATTGCTTACGGATGTATGCAGAAACATACCTTCGTTAGTAAAAAATCGCTTTATTCGTTTAGATTTTCTTTAAATATAATACAATTTTTTAACGCTGGCTAAGGTTAAAATGTTAGCTTATTGAAAATGTTTTATGAACGATGAGCACTTCACTAAACTATACTCATTTTATTTTTTAAATTGTTACTATCACATGTTTGCCAAAAACGAAAAATGGCTACTAGACGTCCAAGTGTTTGCTCAACATTGAGTATTGCTTAGTTGCATGTAAAACTGATATATGTTGGTTTGCTCGTAAACTTTAGTCTTGAATAATACTTTCTGATGCTCCATGAGTTTAACAAAATCCACCGAATAAACCGCTGTTCAGACGCTGGAAATTATAGTGAGTGATTTCCCGTTTCTCCACAGCATTAAGGGGGACCGATAGAATGCTTTTCTTGAAGACCTTCATATTGGTGCCCAGTGAAATAGATGGGTGATAACAAAGTGTTTTGCCAAATTTGACAATTGCAGCAGCTGTAAAACTAATGCCTCTAGAAATCTCAAAAGAAACCGATCCATCTGGTATCACCAAAAACACTAAAACGAAGTACATGACAAATCACGGTAGGGTGCCGTTTAGCATTATCTTAGGTTTCTGGATTAAATTTGGCCAT
The DNA here is from genome assembly GCA_029291075.1 of Eudiplozoon nipponicum. Taxonomy (NCBI): domain Eukaryota; kingdom Metazoa; phylum Platyhelminthes; class Monogenea; order Mazocraeidea; family Diplozoidae; genus Eudiplozoon; species Eudiplozoon nipponicum. The sequence continues at coordinate 72,128 of JAQBSW010000787.1, read as the reverse complement.
TACGACCGTTTCTTATATGTTCAACTTCACTCAGTGACGACTGGACACTTCTTAAGCACATTCAATTGCTATATGAAGCTCGTCGGCTTTTTCTGCCTTCCAAACAGCAACATCAGCAGTTTCGTTAACATCAAGCCAGCCACTACATAAATAACAAGACCAAACATAGTGGGATCAGTGATACTTTCTTGTCGGATGCCGGAGTTAATTTTAAATGTTCAGAGAAGCCAATATTTCATTTAACAGGCTTTGAGTAATCGAAATATTTGGGCGTAACGATATCATTTAGCATAGCTCATCATAAACTTTCGCAGACGACAGAATCAACAGTCGCTGAGAGCAGTGTGGATACCATAGAATGCAGCGGAATGCATAAATATGGTCCACTCATCCGGTTCCTGGTTAGATGCCTGCTTGGGTTAGCCCAGAAGGTTGGATATTAACAATAACTAGACATACGAATAAAAAATATAATTTTTATTAGTTTTATGGGGCGAGAAAATTTCGATGTAATTTTAATGAAAATAAATAATAGAGGTTATTAAATAATGATAATTTTCTTTATCAAAACGCTTTCTTCCTAGGATCTCACCATATATTTATTCCAGAGAGGTCTGTGAAATTCTCTGTTTATATATGGAGTTTACCGAAAACTGCTGATTTTATTTATTTATATCCATCCTTCACTTCAAGTTTTAGCAGTAATTTTGTGTTTCGTGCTATAAATTTGTCTCAGTGATTATTTTTATTTAAAAATTGCTTCCTGTTGTCCATTCCTTTGCATTCAATCCAAACTTGATTTATTTTCATTGTACACATTCGTAGTCCTTATAAATCGTTCACTAGTCAGAGTAATACGTATGCATTTCAATTATGTCGTATCCAGTCTCGACAGTTAGACGTGCAGCGTGTGTTATTTAAGATGTTCAAAATTACATTTTATTCATCTATTCTGATACATTTAACATTCTGATACACATTCAGTCTATGGGAATTTCATATTATTCAGTTCTGTAAAGTCTAAAATTGGTTCTAGAGTAAACGAAACGTGTTCCAGTATTATTATAACAATCAAAGATTACCAGTTATGTTTCATTTTTAATTTGCTTTATGAGGTTATGTGTATCCGGGTTAAAGTCCTCCATGATGTCTATATTATTGATTGTTGTTTCTGTTATTTTGTTCTCTATGAATAGAGCTTTAGTTTATTAAACCATTCAGACTTAAGCTTGAAATTCTTGAATGAGATAAAATGGTATTGTCGATTTTACGTTTAAACATACTAGTTCTTACTAGACTCAGTTAGCTTGGACAAAAACCAATTGAAGTGTGCCATTGTATCAAGGGGCATCTCACCCGGTAGTGGTTTTATGCTGTACAGTTCTGAAAACACCTCAGGTATGGTTCGGAATTGACCCAACACTCATCTTTCATATTCTCCTTTCGTCAGGTCGACTGGCAATTTTAATTAGGCTGTAACTGTCCGGTCAATTAATTCCTGGAGAGCCACCCACAGAATAGGTGCTTCTAATGACAATTATTGCGCTCGAACAGAGGCTTCAGATTTTTCGAACCACAACTGTTGTCTTTCAACATCCAATGCTTAAATTCTGATGATGATCGGCAAAAACTCGTCAATTCGGATGAAAACACAGTCATGTGTATGACTGATGCCCCTAGTGCGTTTGTCATTGTTGACTTCACCTTTATTATTTGGGTCGTTTATGCGGATTCCCTCAGAATTTATTATATGTGTCGTCCAGCCTAGAATTAATTATCTCTCACTCTGCAGTCAGTGTTCATTTTTGCAGAAAATAATCTAACTAATTTTTCCAATCCGTCAGAAGCCATTTCGTTAAACTCAACACAAATGATTCATTTTCAATAAAATATTTTTAGTAGTTTGCTCGTATGAAGCGCGTCCATTTAATAAAACAAAACTCGAATATTTATTATTTATATTCACATCTGCGGCTCAAAGGCTGCTTCGATCATTGTGCTAACTGCTTCATCTTAATTCGTACACTTCTGCGAGGACAGTCTGTTGTATTAAACTTCAGCCCTAAATGGGACAATTGGAATGTTTTCGGCCTCAAAGGTGGTTATGGCTACAATCGCTTATGGTGCAAACTGGCATTTTGTCGTCATAACATGTATTAATATGTAGAAATTTGTTGGTTGGGTCGTCACTATTACACATAGCTTGCCATAATATCTTACGTGCCACTGAGTCTAAAGCGGTCGAAATGTATTGATGGACAATGAGATTGGCCTGCTCATGCTCGTGGCGTAACTCGTAAGTGAGTTTGAATGCCTTTGTTTGGTCCATAAATCGCCTATGTTGGTTTTGTTCACTTAGCTAGCTCTTCAGTAAACTTTTTTTCGGGCTATAGCCGTGACCACGTTGATGCATCATAATAAGCTCTCACAGGATATTTGGCTGGGATGCTTTGTCATCTTTTTTTTACGTGGATAATTACTCCAGCAGCGAACTCTCCTTCAGGTGGACTGAGTTAATTCATCCAAATCTCAGTAACAAGCTGTTGTATTTCTCTCTAAATTTTCATTCTTTCGAATGCCAATAAAAGAATGTCTGATATTTATTCCAGTGATATTTCTGTCATTCATGAGTTGTTAAATGTCTGTCACTTCATTAAGAGAATTTTGTTTGATAATCCATTTTTTACTAATATCGAATGGAAACACTATCGTATTAAAATTTATAAACTGGAGATAACTTTACCGCCTTAGCAGAATGACGACTACCATTATTTTGGCTCCTTACATAGAGGTTGTTTCGCTTCTATGCTTCTTCCACCTCATTTGAATTATAAAACCAGCGTTAATTTCTTTCCGCTGCGTGGCTTCCGGAAAACCTCTTGCCAAGCTGATGAATCAGAGTGCAATCTCATTATTTCACATTAGTTGCCGTTTGTTTAAAATCATGCATATTATTAAAAACGTCAAGTTGGTGTTAAGATTTAACTGAAAATGAAGAGCAGACTTTTGCTAAACTTTTCCTGTCAAAGAATTCCAGATTCTAATTTCACTTGTTACAACTAACATAAATATATTAAAGTTAAATACTGTTTGTTGCGAAGAGCTAATATATATGCAAGTATGTATTAGGTGTTGCGAACCTAGTAATAAATTAGTTCAGTTGTGACCAGAAGGATAAACCAAAGGCAACATGAACGGAAAGTATAATCTCATGCACATTCGTTTCGTGCTTACTGGCGACTCATCAGTAGGAGCCGGTATTACGCCCTTTAACCACTATATATTTGGTAGAAGAATGTGGAATAATAGGACGGTACAATCTCCTAGACGAATTTGTAAACCTGCAATAGTGAAGCTAACATCATCTAAAGTCAACGACAATGCGACTTCAATGCTAACTCACACTATATAATATATATACCGAGTCTGTAAAGGATACTAACACTATGGCTATTGTGTTAGTAACCGATACTAACATTATTGTACCAAAAGGTACATGATACTAACACTATGGTTACCGAGTCGGTACATGATACCAACCTGATGGATATCAATTTATGCTATAGTTCACAATAGCCATAGTGTTAGTATCCTTTACAGACTCGGTATATATATTATATAGTGTGAGTTAGCGTTGAAGTCGCATTGTCGTAGACTTTATATATGTTAGCTTCACTATTGCAGGTTTACACATTCGTCTTGGAGATTGTATCGTCTATTATCCACATTCTTGACCAAATATATAGTGGTTAAAAGCGTAATACCGGCTCCTACTGATGAGTCTCCAGTAAGCACGAAACGAATGTGCATGAGATTATACTTTCTGTTCATGCTGCCTTTGTTTTATCCTTCTGGTCACAACTGAACTAATTTGTTACTAGGTTCGCAACACCTAATACATACTTGCATATATATTAGTTAATCGCAACAAACAGTATTTAACTGTAATATATTGAATTGAATGATGTCATGCTTACGAGGAAATGTGATAATTGATATCGATCAAGGCCAGAGTGTATGGATTTACTGGAGTAACAAGTGTTCAGAAATTGTTGTAATTCTCAATTTCGGTGAACTATAGCATAAATTGGTATCCATCAGTTTGGTATCATGTACCGACTCGGTAACCATAGTGTTAGTACCATGTACCTTTTCGGTACAATAATGTTGGTATCGGTTACTAACACAATAGCCATAGTGTTAGTATCCTTTACAGACTCGGTATATATATTATATAGTGTGAGTTGGCGTTGAAGTCGCATTGTCGTTGACTTTAGATGATGTTAGCTTCACTATTGCAGGTTTACACATTCGTCTAGGAGATTGTACCGTCCTATTATTTCACATTCTTTGACCAAATATATAGTGGTTAAAGGGCGTAATACCGGCTCCTACTGATGAGTCGCCAGTAAGCACGAAACGAATGTGCATGAGATTATACTTTCCGTTCATGCTGCCTTTGGTTTATCCTTCTGGTCACAACTGAACTAATTTGTTACTAGGTTCGCAACACCTAATACATACTAACATAAATATAATCGAAATGTGTAACTCAAAATGTTGATTTAATTTATTTTCTGTCGAAGTTATTACTACAGAATTCGGATGATGAAGTTTTTATTCTCCAAACAATACAAAAATGCAGCACAGTGGAGTCAAGTTTCTGGATTGTGCTTAAAGATAAGATATGTTCGATAAATATATAGACTGACGTCTTTCTTAACAGTATACTAAGATAGTATTTTCCTTCGAATATTCTATTATATTCAGGTAGGTATCTTATGAAAAATAATCATACCTTGGTTAATTTGAAATCGCACAGATTCAATAAACTAGCTGTATTCAACGAGTCATACTTTCCTACCATGTATTAAATATTTGAGAATTCCTAAGAGTAAGCCCTATAAAATTAATAATGCTTTCACAGTATATGGCAAGGAAATTGTAATAGTTTGTGTTTTTGAATTTTATACACTCAAAATGATTCTTAGCAGATGCTCTTTTATATGAACCTTCACATTGGCGTGCAATTTATTGTAGCTGCCAATTTTTTTATTGAACACTTATTCGGCACATTTATTAAGAATGTGCAAAGTTACTTTTAATAGGCGAACATCTAAAATTGTATCTCGTTTCGTTTTTTTGTTTATATGCTGAGCTTTCTCATGAGAGAATATACAATGTATTTTATAATTATCTTATGAAGAATGTATGGTCAAAAGAGATTTTAACCGATCTACAATCCAAAAACTATTAAACTGCTGACCATTGATTGCACATCATACGCCGCTAATAAAACGTTAGTTGTCTTTTGGTATCTAGATCCTCGTTTGTATTTTTGAAGATATTTTAAATGATTTTTTTCATCATGTAATTATTCAAACGTTGAATAGTTCATAACCTTACTAAATTAGTTTATCTACCATTTTATTATCTTTTTTAGTCGAAAAGCTATGGAAACATAAATGAAGGGGGAGCTGAACAGAATCCAAATCAGACATGGTTTACTGGTGCTCCTGGCACTACTAGTATTATTGATGACGAAGATCCGAATGAATCATTGGCCTTTGAAGAGCATTCTATTGAAAAACCAAGAAGGGACGAAAGAAGGGGCACTAATGCAACACTTCCGAGCACTGAAATTGTGATTGAGAGCAACGGTAAGTCTATGCATAGAGTGCGACACTCCTTCTTTCGTTTTTTATTTGTATGCGTGAAGCACGGCAATGCTTTTACAAATCTCAAAATATGTATCGAACAATAGAGTCCGTAGCGGTGCCATGTATTGTTATTCCTTGCTTCTAGAGTTTTAATGCACATGATGCAACCATCACTGTTGTTAGTACTCAAGCTTTTGCATGCCAGAAATTCTTCACCACCAAAGTTTTTCTGTATTTCGACTGCCATTTCCGGCTCTCTTTTTTAGAAATGTACTCAATGCAAAACTAGAGTATAGCTTTGTTTTGAAACTAAATCAACTATAAACATTGCATTTAAAATGGTTATACTTTTAAACAGCTCTTTGTAAAGATTATGCTCTTGGGAAAAATTGTTCTAAATTATATGACTGATTTTGATGATACTATATTAGATAATAAAATAACTAGGCTTATATATTCTCTGCGTAAATGTATCTGGGATTTAATTTTAGCTTGAAGCCTTAACATATCCAGCTATGTTCAACAAGGTCGTACAGAATAGAGCTGCACAAACTGTTTACCACAAAACTATCACAGTCATCTTTAACCACAACGTATTCTTTCTTGAATCCTTCTAAAAGACGTTTACTAAGAAGAAACTATGAGTACTTGTGTCCCTTTAGGTCGTCTGATATTTTTAAATGTTAGTTTTTTCTGTCGAAGTAAATTGCGGTTGGCAAGGTCGTAAAGTCGACTTGAAAATCTAATATTTGTTACGAACATAAAATTGCCAAAACATTACGAGCTCTTTGGCCTTTATTCAATAGAAGTATGCCGATAAATTGAAGATCATGTAGTGGAATTATTTGAATTCTTGTCTAGACCTACAGAGTTCGCTGTTTCAAAAGTGTTTGGCTAGACACATTCTACTGGTAATTTATTAATTTTCTTTATTTCTCAAACAATGAAAATATATTATGCATCACCATATTTCCAACGTTAAATTCACATGAGCATGTCATATAACGGTAAATGAATTCAACTTATTAGACTATGGTTAATCCTTATTGCAAACCTGGATAGAATATGTTATTAGCTCATGAGCATAATGCTTTCCCCCACTTTCATTGACTCAGAACATTCCATGTAATTTTAAGTTTATATTGAAATTGAACTTGTTGGATTATGTTTCATGGGGATGCCAGATATTTTCGCTTTCAACGAGGAAGTCAAACTGAAGTGTCGGGAAATTTGTTATCAACAGTATTTTATGAAAAAGGACTCTGTGTCTTCATTTCCTACTAACTACCTAGCTCTTTGTAACGAATTTCCCAATATGGAAGAAACATTTTTTTATTATATAGTTATCCAATCATCAACTGTATTTGATAATACACGTATAGATTAAAAGTATAAACTAAACGTTCCATAATTTTGGCCGCTATTGAATGCCAAATATATATCATAATCATCATCATGGACAATAATACAAATCGGTTGTAACTGATACTTCAATGTTATATGCCATTAGGAAAAATTAAATTAATTAATTTTTTAACGATTAAGAAGCTTTTAAAGGAGAATAGTAACAAAAATAATAATTTACTCAAAAGATTATTAAAGATGAGGGTTCTATGAGGGGATGGGTCTAGGTAATGAGAAACACTAAGGAATTAGGCAACCTAGACATCTACTCAACACCGTTATGTCCAAGTAAGATTTAAGGCAGGGTGAAATCGAGAATATAGTTTCCTTGTAGTTTTCAGTGTATAGCTTCATAAAAGACTAGCTCTTATAACCAAAACATTGTTGCTAATACTGGTAATGAGTTTTGCTGCCACAGGATGAATTATCGTCATGTTTTAGTGCTGCTTTGATTGTTTTGTATAGATTGTTTAGTGTATGATGCGCATGTCTATGGAAAACTTTCCATTTTCGTTCTCATGACACCATAGATTCCTTGGATGAGGTTAAGGATGAAAATATTGAGAGTCAAGCTGCACCATCGAATGTGGGAAGCAATGCAATTTCTTCCATTTATGCAGCAAAAAGTCGCACTTTACAGAGTGGTACAATTGGCAAAGAACGGTTGGTACCATCGCAAAATACAAGTACAATGTTCAGGCGGGCTCGTCTTGATTCGAACGAGACTGGCTCAATGCTTAGCTTAAACAGTACCGCAGTAAGCTTTCTCTGATAAGTTTCGTAACCGTTTTGCTTGTTATCTAGTATATTATTTACTTTTCCTAATCAATTTATATTTTTAACTGTGATCCATGTTTAAAATGTTTTGCTTCGTGAAATTGATATTTTGAAATGTGCATGAAATCACCGTGCAATGATTATTGATTTTCACACGAATAGTGTTATTTATAAGTTGTTTGACAACTGTGAGCAAGCTGTTGTGAAATATTTATCAATCCACACCTATTAATATTCTAAATATCAGTCGAATTTAGGATAACTAAGCAGTCATTGCTTGACCGGGTGGTGAAGAAAAATATTTAAATCAAGTTTGCGTAATTCAGATAATCACCTATTTCTTGTTATTTATCGTCACATAAATAATAATTTGACTGACGGTAGGTTGGCTTTGTGTCAATGTTTAGATAAAACGGAATTAATATTTATCTTAGGTCTGCAAACGTGATTAAAATGAACCTTATAAGAAATACAGAGTAAAGGAATAGGTTAAGTACAAAACACGGTTTTTGTTCGAGGAGTTCTAATTAAAGACGTGATTATTCCAACCAAATCATTAAATCTTTTATATTTATGATTTCTTTTGTGCCAGTTTTCTTATGACGACTGGTATGTATTTTTTTATATTTACCTATATGTTTATTAAATAGGGAAACATTTCAGACATATAGCAATTTCAAATCCATCTGATTTAAAAAATAATGTAAAAGGGCGAATTATCTTTTTCTTTTTTTCTTTTTGGCTATCGCCGTTGAATTTCCAGTATTCACGAGTTATAACTTTTGTAGTTTAATTAGGTTTTGCAGCAGAAGTTTGGAAATAAAGCGCGAATGTCAATTACCGTTTTAGAAGTATTATATTAAAGTAAAATCATGACGAACAAAAATTAACACAGTTTCTTGTCAAATATTCAATTATGTTTTACCCTTCTTTTGATATTTTTTTGTAACTGTTAGAGGTTTTAGACCTAACCCACAGAATTGACAAAGAAAATAAAGTTTTCGCAAAAATTTACATGGAAATGGAACATGAAAGCGGATAAAGACATGTGCTGTGGTTAGTGGATGCTTCAATGATTTCAAATTTTATTTCCGTTTCTACTCATTATTAACTTTAGTACGAATTGAGCTTCGAAGTTGTAAATTTACATAGAGCTGATTGACGATGTTCGCCTGTTAATAATCGTAACCCATAATGCAGATTTCAAAATATCTGGAAGTTATAAAATAATCTGTTTTGAGGGTTTACCTTGCCAAAATAACCTAAATTTTATAATTCAATAACAAGATACAGATTCAGACTGATCGATACATGGCCTATCAATAATATTTTTACAGTAACTGCTTTTGGAAATCTCATATCGAGAATAAAATATGCTACTAATAAACGTAGATTCAGCTAAAGCGACATGAATGATCTCATATGAAAAAATCACAATTAAGTTTGAATTGGAATAGATCTGCAGTAGGATTATATAAAGAACTGATATTTTAAAACTTTGCATTTATTGCTTATTCAGCTAAAATCTGGTCCTAAATCAACTGCTTTGTTCCAGTTTCGCCATGAATATCAACGAACAAGTTATTAATTCAGTCATTTATTTTTTAACAAAAATTTTATTTTGTCTTGTACCTACCACTTGTGCTTTCTTTGAATAATTAAATTATTAATTAACACAAGTAAAATTGCCATCTCTCCTCTTCCTTAAGTTTCTACAAGCGAGTATACTTGTATATATTCGACAAGCAAAACGAACAGACAATGAGAATATGAGAAGTTTTGTTTCTTTGGCATTAAGCCTAAAGTGGAGGTGGCGAGCTTATATAATCGTGTTTTTACATTTTATAGTCCCTGCACGTTTAAATGTTATGCTTGTTTTACTTTTGGAAACTATATGAATATGTCTATTTATAGATACCCAGAGAAAAATACTTATCCATAATTGAGTCTGAATTTGAGGTGATACACTTAAGTAATAATTCAACACACGCAAGCAGTGACTGTTTAATTGAAAAACCTTTATGCTTTAAAATTCAAACAGAAATAATTTTTCTTCATTGGTAAACACGCTTCATAGCTTAATCTTACTTCATGAATAGTTTAGATCCAATCTATCAATTTCGGCTTCTTCCTAAAATGATTTTAATAATTTGATGACTGGAAAGATCGGCATCCTGATTTTGAATACGTTTCATGATCTGTATTGTATACTTCCAAAAAATTTCACTCTAGGTTTAAATTAAAATCGGCTTCATTTATTCTGAATTTTAACTGCTGAAGTGTTTTTATACATCATGACAAGGCATCTTGCAACCTATTATTAAATTGTTATATTTTACCTTTTTAATTTGACTGCATACGCGAGGTGGTCATGAATAAAAAGGTATGTTTTCGAGGGATTACAGTCTGCTAGTACGTAGATTAGATAAATTTCTTCATATTATTCAATTTAAATTTATTTATATGGTCGGGAAAGTGAGACGTAGCACTGAAATTGATGGAAATCTTGTTTTTTGTAATTTCTGTTTGTAAGCAGTATGTTAGACTGCTGATATTGCTATTTGTTGTTGTAGAACAATCAAGCTTGATTATATCATAGTGTGTATCATTTATTTGAAGTTTCATCTCTCTCATTGCTCCAATCAAGCTTTAATATCGTTTGCTTTGCAGACATTACAATTATAATAAAACCAGATTTAAATATTCATACATTAGACATGGTATATTTAATAGTGAGTTTGTTTAAAACTTACAGAAGCATTACTTTATTATAAATACAGCTTCATAAAACACAGATTCGAATGAGTATGTTTTTCTCTAGATTTCTACTCTACGGAAATATCCGTACTTTATACTGCAAATTTCCGAAACCTAAGGGGATTGGGTTCAATTACATTCATAAATAATACAATAAATTGAATGCTAAAACGCACTTTTGTAGCTACCAACATACAAGTACACATAGTTTACAAGCTTCTTTTTAATTATTGTACCAATTTCCTTTGCATAATAAGTTGTGAAGAAAAGGTTTCTACCTTTAGCTTCCGCAATAAGTATCTCCTTTCGTTTGTGCGTTGAAAATGCCTATATATTTATATTTTTTATGCCGATTCTGTAGAGTATCAACACTATGGAAATTGTGTCAGTACCTCATGGTTACTGAAAAAGTTCATAGTACCAAAACTGTAGCTGCCGAATTGATACATGACACCAACGTACAGTAGTAGGGCTAACTTCATATAAAGTTTTCGACAATGCGGCTCGTACTGATGAGTATCCAGTAAGCACGAAAATAATATGCACATGAGATTAAACCTTCTGTTCATGCTGACTATGTGTTATCCTTCTGGTCATATTTGCACTATTTTGTTACTACTTGCGCAACACCTAATACACAATGACATATGTACTAGCTCTCCACCACAAACATCATATCTAACTGATGTATATTTAATTGAATGATGTCATGATTACTGCGAAATGTGATAACTGATATCGAACAAGGCCAGAGTGTATGGATATGCTAGAATAGCAGGTGTTCAGAAATAGTTGTAATTCTCAATTTTTGTGAACTTTAGTATACATTGAAATCAATCGAGTTGTTTCCATTTACCGACTCGGAAACCATAATTTTGGTACAATGTACATTCTCCATACCGTATTGTTGGTATCCGGTACTGGCATAATAGCCATAGTGTTGGTACCCTTTACAAGCTAGGTTTATATATCATATATATTAAGTTGGCTTCGAAGTCGCATTGTTGAAATCTTTATAGGATGTTGACGTCACTATTGTAGGTTTACACATTCGTTTTGAAGATTGTACCGTCCTATTTTCTCATATTGCTCACCATCATATATAGTGGGTAAAGGGCTAATGGCGGCTCCTACTGAATAGTTTCCAGTAAACATAAAACGAGTGTGCATGAGATTATACGTTCCGGTAATCCTGTCTGTGGTTTATCCTTTGGTCACATTTGCACTAATTTGTTACTAGGTGCCAACACCTAATACCAAATTGCATATGTATTAGCTCTTCGCAACGAACAGTATCTAGCTGTTAAATATTTAGAGTTGAACTACAGTTTAAAAAGACATGAAATCGCATGCAACGACTTGAATTGTATGTATTTGGTGGAACCATGCGTCCAAAATGTATTGGGACAACACAGAACTGCATGCAAATATGGACACGTTACTAGATCAGATCTTGTTCTTCATACAGTGGTGACTGGATACACAATAAACTTAGATAAAAGTAGACGCATTGCGGTATGCAGTCGTAAATGATTGAAAAGATTAATTAGAGAATCTATTGAAATTGAATCAAAAGCTGATATTTTGAATGAAACTGGGATGGAAAATATCGCTAGGCTCGATTTGGTACGCAACGTTTGCGAGCTTGAAGTTAACACCAATCCAATTGTATTTAACCAGTCGTTGAACAACATAACAAAACTACCACCAGCCGCAACGCACTGACGCGTTTCGACCTTCCATGATCATCATCAGAGTAAGACGGCAAACGCTTGATGTAAACACCTATCCCATTGTATTTAAACAGTGTTTACTTCAAGCTCGCAAATTTGATTTAAAGAATTTTTACCACCACCCGCGCAAACAATTATTGTTAAATTGTATTGCCTATATATGTATATGTGGCGAAAGCTACAAACAGTTTATGTTCGTGACTGCATAGAAATTGTGTAGCCGACATTTCCAGTCAAGTTCAATTTATGCGAGACTGCTAGAGGTGAGAGCCGCATATCTAATTTGATTTCCATATATATTCAATGCGGTTTGATCCTCGATAGTCAGTTTTCCCGTCGTATTCTAATGATGATCATGGAAGGTCGAAATGCGTCAGTGCCTTGCGGCTGGCGGTGGTTTTGTTATGTTGTTCAACGATTGGTTAAATACAATGAGATTGGTGTTTACTTCAAGTTCGCAAACTTTATTTAAAGAACTCTTTAAAATGTCGTCCTTTAACTGCTATTTTATTTTCTTTTTTTTTAAATTTGGGGCTCTTAGCAAGTTGAACGCCTATTAAGAGACTTCTCTTACTTACTAATTTTCCTTATAATTGTTCATTTTTTCGTTGATTATTTTTCTGCATTTTCTTGCTTGACCATCATTTATTTTATATTTGTAGTTTGATAATTTTGTAATCAGTTACCTTAGAATTTTTTTGTTTTTGCTATTCCTTTATTTTAAGATTTCATCCTAGTATTACATTATTTCAAATGTTACGATTAATAAAATTATTCTGATGGGTTCAAAAAGTAAATTGGCATATACGGATTATAGTTTCACTTTGTTAGATGAACATATTAAATATATTAAGCTGAATACATAAAAGTTATGTATTTACATACATATAAATACGAAAGTGTGCTTATATAATGAAATGCCAACGTGTTTTATTAAACGAACAGTCATACTTGTAAATCGAGTGGTTTAAGTTAACTGTCACACTTGCATAGTTTGTTAGTTTTTATCACTTAACTTGTAATTAAGTTATTTATGGTGAACTTGATTTATTGGACTTCCCACCATAAAATTTGTCTACATCCTAAATTCCGTTAATTCATTTGGTTAGTATGAGCGAAATTGTCTAACACATGTAAAGAGTAAATTAAAATTCAGCCACTGCAATTTAAATTATTTGGTTGTACAAAGTAGTTACATATACACACAAATGCGACAAACAACTATCTACTTAAATATTAGTTAGCTTTTATGAGACTGTACTGTCTGAAGCATAAATGGGACAGCTAAAAGAATTATCATACTTGCATTATTACTGTGCTCATTAAACCTTTGATGAATTGTGTATTTGGGATTGATACCCACAAATATATCCGAAATATGTCCACCAAAGGAAGTAGCCGGGAGCATTCCTGTATTAATCACAATACAGATCAGGTAATTGACATAGTGTTTTGGCTATGTGCGGCTTCAGTGGAAATTTTTTGTTGTTGTTTTTGTTTATACGTCCTGATTGCTTCAATATATTTCTCAGTATACTCATTTGTTAATAAATGTTTTGCACGAAACGCTATCTCTTGGCAATGAATATCCTCCGAACACATGTGCGTTATTCTGTAGAATAAATTTGGTTTAAAATTCAATTTGTGGAAAATTGCGGCTGCACTTTGATCCTGGATGTATTGATTTTGGTATATTTTCCCTTCTGAGCAACCATTTTTTTGTCTCAGTATCATTACGACTATGAGAGAGCGTGTTAGACTGATGGTTTACGCTCTTTCTAGTAAATTGAATATTATAGTCTACGCTATTTAACCCATTAAACATGTTATTTGACTGTATTGTTTAATTAATGTTTAAGATGTTATCGGCATGCCTCAGCTATATATAGACGTATTTTTAAACTCATAATTGAACTGTCCATCACCGCTTTTGACGCCAGAAAAATTGACCACTGAAAATGAATTTTACATACTATTGTACTTACATAAATAAACAAGTATTAGTTTCGCGGGCGGTGATAACAATTTCTTTAATCAAGGTTGCGATATTTATATAAACACCTGACCCATTATGTACATAAATTTGTCAGTATTACTAAGTATTTTGTAATGTAGAAATGTAATTCATTCAGTAGACCTGTTTCGTCCTTATTTTGTACTCTTCGCGTACTGTCCAGGATTTGCCGCAGACAGGACTCGAACCTAGGCACGTCTGCATTTGTTAAGGAGACTTGTAAGGTGACTTGTAATTTTGAACGAAGATTTTTAATGGTGATACAACATATAATAATATTGCTGAAAGAACAAACGAAACACTGCTAAGAGAAATAATACGTTTGATTAAAATTGGTTATCAGCAATGTGCTTGACTCTGAGCTTGTCTATCTATCATACAGCTGGACAAATTTCCACCTAGTGATAATATGTTGAGTCGATCTCAAAACAGGAATATAGCGTTTATTCCGAAAGGTTTATTGAAGCAGACAAGAAACATTAACGATGAAAAAAAGTGAAGCTGTATCTAGCCGAGAGACGATACATGTCATTTTTCGTTACCTTTTATACGTTAAATTAAAATAGCAGTAAATTCTCGAATGCGTTTGGTTAAAGAAAATTAGTCTTGTGTTTATCTCAAGCTAGGAAACAACATTTAACTCTTGTTATCACCCACACAATCAATTCTCGCTTATAAATTATATTCTTTCTATAACATTACGTCTGCTAAACATAAATGGGATGGAAAAGTTCCTTTCACTCGATCATTTCAATATTATTTATTTATATTCAACAATCGTATAATGTGCTATGTAGACGGAACTTACCGATTGCTTAATTAGTAAATCCGAGAGCATTGTATACTGAACCAAACTGGCTAAGCGAGATTTTCTCCGCAATAGATGAACTGTATCTATAAATTTATGCTTCATTATCCAAATATATATTATTAATGTACAAATTTGTCTGAACTACTAATTATGTATAATTTCAAAATGCATGAACCTCGTGCTTGCTAGCATCACGCCTAAAATCATCTATAAAATTGATCAAATCAATAATGGAAAAATGGATGGTGTACGTTTTATTTGGCTAAATATATACTAGGCCTGTTATGTAGCGCCTGCTCCTATTGGTGAGTACTCAGTAAGTACAAAATGTGTTGACTAATTGGATAAACCTCTTTGTTCATGCTATATCTGTTACACCTCCGTGAATTCATGTAAATTGACTTCCAACTATGCACGCTGTCTAATACACAAATTTGGATATTTTAGTTATTCAAGACTACAAAAATATAAATATTTAAATATTTCAGATTGCTCAAAATAATGCTTCAATTGCGCTATTCTAGAGTATTTCTTCAGTCACCAATTCGTTTATTTAACACTCATTTTATTAATTAGTCAGCGGTAGAACATACATTTATATAGGTATTTATCTGAATGCCTCATTACCTTAATGCGAAAGTAATTCAACTTAAAAACATTGATTAATTCTCCTTCTAAGCTTATCAACATATTTGTCTTGATCTCCTGTGGTTTTAATCGCCTTATTTTCAAAAGAATGCACTTCCTCTTGGCAAAATCTTTAATTTTTTGTTATACGAAACACGAGTCAACTTACCTTAGCCAAATAAGCATATTCACTATTAGCTTATTCGATTAGATTTTGAAAGACTAGGCTTTTCCTACTTTTTATAAATAATTAATTTGTAATTTCTTTTTTATAATGTGATAGCGAATTTAGTTTTTGATCCATGCTTTTTTTAATAAGTGCTTTAGCGAATTTAATGTTGTTTACGACTTTTAAGAAGTAAAGTCTGTAAATAGACGCAGCAATTGGCGAGCATTGATGCTAGTTTCGAATTGGACTTCTTTCAGCATTACTCTTTAACATTATTTATTTAGGCGTTAATTTTTTAGTGTTTAATTGTTTTTTTTAATGTCAACTCACTTATTTTAAAATTTACGTCAATCTTTTAGAAAAGGCAAGGTTTCAGTTATTCTGAAATTTATATCATGGTGACGACATGCTATTAACTACGGATTTATGTTTTCTTTCTAATAAATTTTCGTCTGTATGATTGGCATGAAGTTACTTAAAACTTATTGTTTTATTTTTAGCTTAGATAGTTTCGGTGTTCCCGCGTGCTCTGTTTCATGCACACGCTTAATTAAATGCTACTATTAGACATAAACGTAACGGAATCAACGTTAACCAAAATTAAATCAGAAATGCTTGATTGACTAAATTTAGTATATATACATTCACAAGAGCAATATTTTAAACTGAATTAATTGATCTAATTAGGCTTTCGTCTATTAAAGACTAGATTTGGAATAAATATTATCGTTTTTCACAATGCCTATTTATTCTTTGAACACAGTTAGCGAGCTTGAGATAAACACCAATTCCATTATATCAAACCAGTCGCAAACTACAGTTACTCACTTACTGACGAGTTTCGACATTCCATGAGAATCTTCAGAGTACATCGGCAAATTGACTAGCAAGAATCAAACCACAATATACGCGTTATGGGAAAGAAATTTCGGCTGCAAAATTTCTTTGAAATCACTAAAATTAACATTTTGCAGATTTCGCCATATAGATGTAAGGTATTCAATCATTGAATACTCAGGTGGTGATAGCAATTATTTAAGTCAAGTTCACGAAATTCATATAGACACTATTCTTTTGTATAATACCTGTTGCACAACATAGCAAAACCACCGTCAGTCACACGTACCGACTCGTTTCGTCCTGCCATGATCATCATCAGAGCATGACGGTAAACTGACTAGCAAAGATCAAATCGCAATTCCCATATATTATAGAAAATCTGATATGCCGTTCGAACATCAAGTAGTCTAGCAAGCATTGCACTTAACTGTAATTTTCGGTTGCACAATTTTTGCAGTTACGAACAATAACATTTTGTGGCTTTCCAGTCAAGTACAATTTATGTAAGACTACTTAGGTAACAACTGCGTATATGATTTTCCAAGACATATATGTGTGGTTCGGTTTGATCTTTGTTAGTGGTTTTCCATTATGATCATGGAAATTCTAAATACGTCAGTTCTTGTGTCTAAAAGTAGTTTTAATATGTTGTACGACCGGTTAGATTTAATTGGATTAGTACTTCTATCAAGCTTTCAAACATGATTACTAGTATTGTTATCACCACGCGCGCATTCATTGATTGTTATAATGTCTAATGATGCCTTGAATGTCCTCAGAGTAATCATTTGAGAATATGTTAATTTACGTGATGTATATATATATATATATATATATATATATATATATATATATATATGTATAGATTTCTCGTATATATTGAAAAGTAATGTATTATATATATATATATATATATATATATATATATATATATATATAGATTTCTCATATATATTGAAAAGTAATGTATTATATATATATATATATATATATATATATATATAAGGATGTATATATATAGCGATGATTAGTATTCACGGAATAAATGGCCTTTATCCACTTTGTTATTAATGTGTTTTTTCTTCCTAATTAGAAATAAACTGTGTAATATTAAAAGACATGGACATTATAAATATAAATATATATATATATATATATATATATATATATATATATATATATATTTGGGTTTTTGTATGTATGTGTGCTTAAATGCCGGCCCATTTTGGAAGTAAGCTAAACGTTATATTTTTATAGTTAATTTTGCTTGGCTTGTTCTTTGTACGATAATTCATTATTATTTCAAGTGATTTATAAAAGTCAGAAAGTAATTTGTGGCACAAATATGCAATTTCGATTTCATGAGCTACCAAAGTTAGTACATTAACGTATAGTTTATTAACTTTGATGAGTCGTCAATTGTCTATTTTTGGTTTGAAGTTAAGCTTTAGGGTATAATTGCTCATTTAGTTATTCGCTTATTGCTAGGATCTGTCGTGTGTATATATACGTTTTTTGAATGGTTGTCCAATGCGAGCTTCATTTCCAGTGGTTAGGATGAACGGTGTGTATATATAGTTGTCAAAGCTTATAATAGTAATTGCCGTTCAAAAGCATTTTTATTTGTAATGGATTTCTCTGACAACCTATTATGAAAATAGTTAGCTTTTTGTCCATTCATTTTTTAAGAACCCCATATGTTACAGTTTTAGTGATGTATCTAATATATATAAACAGTCATACATACAAATATCTTTTTTGCCAGTATAAACTAAGTATTGTTTAGGGTAGCAAAGGAAATTAATCAAATCGTCGGGTTGTGTCATTTACTATAACCAAGGTTGCGAACTTGATATAAACATCTGACCCATTAAGTACTTACATTTGTCAGTATAAACTAAGAATTGTATAGTGTAGAAAAGGCAATTCATCCAGTAGACCGGTTTCGTTCTTATTGAGAACTCATCACGTACTGTCCAGAATTTGCCGCGAACAGGGCTCGAACCTGGGCACGTCTACTTCGGAATCTGGTGCTCTAACCATTGAGCCACCCTGCCGCACACTACACATAATTTTCAGTCATATACTAACTAATGTAACTCAGTAAGTTTTTTTCCAGATTGGGGATGGTTAGTTGGAACTTTTGGTTGTGTCATTATTGGAAATCAGTCAAGTACTCGCTAGAATTTACCGCGACCTAGGCTGGTACCCGTAAAATATTAATTGAATCTTGCACTAAAACTAATGAGCCAACTCTGTTACATACATGCAATTTTAGGTAATATACAAGCTTATCTTTTAAGCTAATTGTTCGTTTTAGCTGAAGCGTACTTGGCATCGAAATAAAATTCCATCTTTCCTATCCAAATTTATCACCTTGCCCCCCCCTCCGGGGAAATGACACGACATTTCCAGTCAAGTTCAATGTATACGAGACTGCTAGAGGTGAGAGCCGCATATCTGAATTTGATTTCCCTATATATTCAATGCGGTGTGATCCTCGATAGTCAGTTTGCCGTCGTACTCTGATGATGATCAAGGAAGGTCGAAACGCGTCAGTGCGTTGCGGCTGGCGGTAGTTTTGTTATGTTGTTCGACGACTGGTTAAATACAATGGGATTGGTGTTTACTTCAAGCTCGCAAACTTGATTTAAAGAATTGTTACCACCACCCGCGCAAACAATTATTGTTAAATTTAACGTAAGATTTAACATTCGCCACTAATATATAAAATTGGCCATTGTCATCGAAATCAGCTTTGAGTAATGCACACATGACAGCTTTTTGACAATTGGCTAACGACAGTGATCGTTTTATTTATTCACCGGAAAAACGGGCTGGCTTCTTCGTCATGGATCGCAATTTGAAAATTGATGGTACAACTTAACTAACTGATAGGGTCGTTTTGCTGAATTTATCCTACCTAATAGAAGATTGAAAGATTGCATACAATGAATACAGACAACTGATACTATTACGAACACATACATATCGATTGTATGCTCTACCATATAAAAAATATGGTTTAATTACAAATGCGCTAACCCATGAATTAGGCAAATGGTTGGCTAGCCTATGAAAACCGAAAAGAAAGCGCTTATCTGAGTACAGCTTGAAAAATCTTTTGGAATTTGTTGAACATTGGGCCAGTGTTTACTAATGTCCCTTTAACGAAAATATTGAATTTGTGTCAGTATAGCCAGATAACTTTCAAAATATTAATCTGCGTGTAAGATTGCTTTATTATTATTGTTCAAATAATTAATTCGTTTTCAGTGGCCAAGTACACAGACAAAAGAATGGTCTAGGGATGGGTTAAAATTTTGCTTCTGTTACGGCCGATATGTTTATGTGCATGTTGCAGCGGAAGAACTAATAAATTATTATTGAAGTTAGATTTTATAGTCATTATATTGGTGATATATTTTGGTTTGTGGAAACAGTGTGTATGCTGAAGAGCTGATTAGTTAACACACTGAGTGGTATCCAAATGTTCTATTTACAATTGACAACGAAGAGGATTATACTCAAGATTTTCTGAATGTGTTTTTCAAACGTGGAGCTGATGACATATTATGTTAATCGGTCCTTCATTAAAAAATTTATATTTTAAAAGTTAATACCCATTGTAATAAGAAAAGGCTCTGGTAAGACATTATATGATAAGGAATTGTGTATTTGTTCGCCTGAATTGGATGCTGTGCGTAATATTCTTATGATTAATAGTTTCCCATCACATTTTATAGATAAATATAAACCTAAGGTTACAGTTGATATGAAGCCGGTGTTTATTCACCTACTATACAAAAGGGACGAGGCGTTGAAGCACATAAATATAGATTGCGTTCCGCGTTGTCATTCACATATTTCTTAGCTAAACTATTTTTAATTGCATTCGTCGGCAAGCTTACTCTATTCAGTATTAAAGGAAAAGTTTCACTAAATTTACTATAATCAAGGTTGCGAATTTGATATAAACACCTTACCCATTAAGTACTTACATATGTAAATATAAACTAAGAATTGGATGGTTTAGAAAAGACAATTCATCCAGGAGACCGGTTTCGTACTTATTGGGAACTCATCATGTACTGGCCTGAATTTGCCGCGGACAGAGCTCGAACCTGGGCACGTCAGATTCTGAATCTGGTGCTCTAACCACTCAGCCGGGTGGTGATCCAATGGTTAGAGCACAAGATTCCGAAGCAGACGTGCCCAGGTTCGAGCCATTGCCGCGGAAAATTCTGGCCAGTACATGATGAGTTCCCAATAAGGACAAAACCGGTCTACAACACTTAGTTTTGTACTAACATATGTAAGTACTTAATGGGTAAAGTGTTTATATCAAGTTCACAACCTTGATTATGTAAATGTTACCACAACCCGCGCAACCTATGATCGCTTAAGTTTCACTACAGCCTCATCATCATCTCATCATGCCCAGCCATACAAAAGTCAAAAGTGACTCATTTTTCAAAAAATATAAATATCAACAGAAATAATATTTTAGACAAATTATTAGCGAGATTTACGAGAGAGAAAGAGAGATAGACAGAAAGAGAAAGAATACCTAGTTACTATGAGTAAATTTATCAGGATAACTCACAGAAATGAAGCAAACTAAACCTCTCCACAACAACATTATGGCAAAGTTAGCGTTCGGCAAGGCAACATCAGTAATACAGCTTCCTGACGGCTTTGAATCTATCACATCATAAACAAAACAAACCTCGCAGCTAACTTTTCCCTACTAAGAAAAGAAAGTTACGAAGATGATTCTACTAGACATCTGCAACAAGATCGCCACTGAGCTCGATTCGATGCCATATCGCTAAGGGTTTCTAACCAAGAACAATAATGCGCACGAGGATCCCATCCTGGCAGGCGAGTGGATCCTATGCTTCCAAATTTGGATTTGATTGATTTCAACTCTTTCTGCCATGTCAAAATCTGCCCATCTTCTTGAGAAAACAGCTCTTTTAGGCAATTGAATTGAGGGAATACGCTAAACGTGACCGAGCCAATGTAGTTGATGGAGCCTTATTTGTTTTTCTAACGAGGAGCACATATTGGCAGATCAAAAAAAAACATATACGGATGTCAATGTTGGCTATTCTTTTTAGGTAACCAACATGTGCTTTACTTTTCAATAAACGATGGTCGAATGCCTGGGAGCGTCTAAAATCGACAATTCTAAGAGGCCAAGTTTCACTAGCGTATAGTAAAACTAGGCCTACAGATGCATTGTAAACATGGCCTTTAAGGCAGAGTGAAATACTCGCGTTTCTCCATAAATTACGAAGGTTCGCGTAAGCTACTCTAGCTTTCGCGATTCTTATTCTCACCTCGTCGGTTATATTGCCTAAGTTATTGATAGAGCTCCCAAGATATGTAAACCTGTCTAGATCTGCATTCTGCAGTCGCAACATTGGAGTGAGTGGTGGGTGATACTGTAACAGTATCATACATTTAGAAGGTGCGAATTTCATACCGAAAGACGGAAAAACGTCTGTTAACCTATTTAATGTGGCCTGGGCAGCATCCCGATTGTCGAATAATAGTACGATATCGTCCGCATAGTCTAGATCGACCAGTTTACCACCCGGGAGAACTTCAACACCTGCATCTTGGATGTGTGGAAGAGTGTTATCCATAATAGCTTCGATTACAAAATTAAACAAAAAGGGGGAAAGTGGACAACCTTGACAAACACCACTGCTGGTTTTGAAGTTCTGCGTTAATTCGTTGTACACCTTAACTCAACCAGAAATATTTGATTAGAGAGCGCGTATAATATTAACAAATTTTGTGGGCACACCACTTTTCGACAAAATATGGAATAAAACATTGCGAGCCACCGAAACAAATGTACCTTTGAAGTCTAAAATGATGGCTATTTTGGAACGGTGATATAAATATCACTGTACAAAAACTTGACTTAATATAAAAATGTTATCTATACAAACTCGTCTTGAGCGGAATCTGGCCTGCTCTTCTCTATTATGTGATTCACGTGAAGTGCTAAGACGACGTAGGATAATCGAAGCAAATGACCTAGATACTACTGGAGTCAAGCTTATACCATGATGGTTATTGCACGAATTACGATTGCTTTTTTGATGATAGGAATGATGGTCGACTCATTCCAATCAATTTTTACGGTTTCCTCACTCCACATAGTATGAAAATGTTAGTTCAATGCTCTCAAAATTATATCGCCACCATACTTAAATAATCCTGGCAGCAAATCATCGGGGCATGTGGCTTTGCGACGTTTAAGAAATAGAATTGCATCACGTACTTCTAACTCAGATGGTTCTTCGAGACTAACATTCCACACTGTTGACTCAGATATATTCGGGAATTTGAACTGATGGGGGTTCCCAAGAAAATTTTTCTTTGTAGTGTTTAGCCCAACTATCAAGACGAATTATTTTATCGGTCATTAAACGGTTTTTGCAATCATTTATAGTTTTATTAACTTTTAATTTTCTCGGACCTGTTACGCGAATAAAGTGGAAAAAACAACGAATAATACCTGACGTGAACACTTCTTTGATGTCTTCAGCCTTTCTGGTCCAAACGCTTTCGAGATCGACTTTTAGACTGCGCATAAGTTGGCATCTTATATTGCGACGAGTATTATTATGAGCTGAGCCAGTTGGAATTTGGCGCCTTGTTTCGAGTATCCATAGATTTTACAGAGAGCTAATGAGTATTTCTACGGAGGCCTGCCATGCCACAAACAGTAGTACCTTCATTGTACATAGTGAAACTTATCTTGGACCAAGGTAAGTTCTGATTTTCTCCATCAAGACCAGTTAGTTTAGACTTTAAAATATCTTCATCTTTTTGTCGTAAGGTCGGTTATTCGAGTTTGCCTACATCAATTTGGCGTTTATTCTTATTTATTTTCCCGGAAGATTTTAGTGTAAATCTACAAAGGTTAAGTACATGATCCGAGTCGACATAAGTGCTCCAGAAAGAACGGCAATCCTGGATGCAATAACGCCATCTATTGCTAATTGCTACATGATCTATTTGAGTCCACCGTTGTCTGGGTGCTGGAAGACGCCATGTAGCGCAACGTCTAACATTACGTCTGAGGTTTGCACTACTTAAATATAATCTATTTTCCACGCAATTATTCAAAGGCCATTATCGTTGCGCATCGAGCTTAAAGTGTATATTCCATCTAAATAAAATTCTGCATGACTTAAGCGCCCAACTTGAGCATTCATGTCACCCATAACCAAGACAATATCTGAACTTCGTGCTCTAAATAGTAAGGAACTTAGTTCGGAGTAAAAAACGTCCTAGCTTTCGTCTACAGTCTGCATCTAATGTTATCTATAATTGGAATTTGGCTTGTGAAAAATACGGTAGAAGATTTAATTTACGCTTTCTGGAGCATATTCAAATCTTATGTTTGCAAAGTAAAATTGGTGCTGCATGTAAGTCTATAACTAAGCGTATTTTGTCCTATGAAAAATTTCGTATGTCGTCAAAACGCCTTCCAAGTCTGATTAAGTATAGGTGTGCGTGTATTCTTTCTTATTGATAGCCGTTTGCAATAAGAAGACTTTGTCCAGAACTGTGCATGTAAGAAAAATTTGTTCGTGCAATGGAATTACCATGGGGCTTTTCAGGCCTAATGCGGAACAGTTTAAATGTCTCGTCTTGATGAACTTTGTCGATTAATATGTTGATATATATATGTTACGTGGGACCTCTATAAGGACCATTTTTTCTATTTAAACAAAATTATTGTTTTGATTTCCGGGAACCATCTGGAAAGATGGATAGGGGGCCTTACTGGTACATTTATAAGGGTTTTAAAATTGATATGTGTGAATAAATGTTTCACTTACTTCAGAAATAATTTCTTAGGTGTTTATTTAATAGGTAACATATGGAACAGAGACTTGACAGTTGACGAAATTAGTCTCATCGTAAAACGAGCTGCACAATCGGCAGCATTGTAATCATTAAAATTGACAACAACTGCAAAAAACAATGAACAATGTAATATGAAACACAATGTACGGGTGGAAAACGTTTGTACATGCAATAGCCAACGTGGAGAAAGGATGGTCGTAACTCAATCTGTAAATGGAAGAATAACCAGATTTCAAACTTTAGTTTGTTAGTTGATGAGTCGCCAGTAAGCACGAAACGAATGTGCATGAGATTATACTTTCCGTTCATGTTGCCTTTGGTTTATCCTTCTGGTCACAACTGAACTAATTTGTTACTAGGTTCGCAACACCTAATACATACTTGCATATATATTAGATCTCCGCAACAAACAGTATTTAACTGTTATATATTGAATTGAATGATGTCATGCTTACTACGAAATGTGATAACTGATATCGATCAAGGTCAGAATGTATGGATTTACTGGAGTAACAGGCGTTCAGAAATTGTTTTAATTCTCAATTTCGGCGAACTATAGCATAAATTGATATGCCTCATTTTAGTACCATGTACCGACTCGGCAACCATAGTGTTAGTACCATGTATTTTTTCGTTACTATGTTGGTATCGGTTACTAACACAATATCCATAGTGTTGGTATCTTTTACAGACTCGGTATATACATTATATAGTGTGAGTTACCGTTGAAGTCGCATTGTCGTTGACTTTAGATTATGTTAGCTTCACTATTGCAGGTTTACAAATTCATCTAGGAGATTGTACCGTCCTATTATTCCATAGTTCTTCTATCAAATATATAGTGGTTAAAGGGCATAATACCGGGTCCTACTGATGAGTCGCCAGTAAGCACGAAACGAATGTGCATGAGATTATACTTTCCGTTTATGCTGTCTTTGGTTTATCCTTCTGGTCACAACTGAACTAATTTTTTACTAGGTTCGCAACACCTAACAAATACTTGCATATATATTAGTTTTCCGAAACAAACAGTATTTACTTTGTTATACAAAGAGAATAACGCCTGCACACACAGACACATACAAAATTAACCATCAACAAGAAATAAATTCAAAACTGGAAATAAGACTAGTTCTCGGAACGGATATAACCGAAAGATTGTAACGTGTAGTTGAGTGTTCTTGAAATCAACACATTTTCTACGCTTAACGTGTTTATTATAATTTAGTGATGCAGCAGAGTTCTATAGAATGAGATGTTTGAGAAAGCAACCACTATTATAAGCATTTGATTCTTAGTTCTGGAAAATGAATTTGTTTTGCTTCATTTAAACTGGTTTAGTAAATATCATTATTAGCAGATAATTGTTACAATTCCAGATATTTATGGACTATTAGAACTTCCGGCCGGATTTAGGCAATTTGTGCTAATATCGGCTTAAATAGTAAATCCGAACATGTCAACACAAATCTTGCTCTAGCAATAAACTTAATGATTTTATTATTTTATAACTGGTTCTCAATTGGAGATCTATTTTTATTTGTATATATATTTGAGGTCTAATGGCATTATTGTGATTTTATATATATATATATATATATATATATATATATATATATATATATATATATGTCAGTGCATACTAAACATTGTGTCTGTTGTAAAATAAAAGATCGAATGTGGATGGCTAAAACTTCAGGTATTAAGAGATTCCAAACAGGTTCCACTTAAAAGTATGGGGCAAGGGTGGCACAGTGGATATAATCCTTGAATTCGAAGCAGGTGTGCCCCGGTTCAAATCTCGTCCGCGGCAAATTCTGAACGGTTCTTGGAGAGTTTCCAACATAGATAAAACCGGACAATCTGTCTTATTTCATTAGCTGCCTGTTGCAATATGTATTTTATACAATTTGCAGTTTGTTGTTTATCCAAACAATATGAATGTTTATGCTTAGTATATATATATATATATATAATATATATAATATATATATATATATATATATATTGATAGTTTCTAATTTCACCATTTTCAAAATGTAAGAACAAAACAACGTACTCCATGGAATAACATTTATTAATAAATCTTATTTCTACCAGTATCTACAGCCATTGTTCTGGATTCGTTAGTATATTCGTTCATCCAATCTCACTGTACATTTGTTGTAACCAATCTCCTCTTCGTTATTCTAGCCTTTGTTTTGTGCAATTTAGACCACTACTTTTGTGCAATTTAGACCACTCCTTTTGCGTAACGTCATTTGGTGTGTCATCGCTTTCATTGTAATTGCGTCCGTAATTGATGTATGTGTCGTATTTTGCGAAGCGTTGGCTATTTTTAAAGGCATGTCAGTTATGTCTTTATTCCAGTCCAATTTAATTTCTTTTTGAATTATTTTCTGCACGTTTAAGCAGGGCTTGAGCTTATTAATTGCAATAGCTTCAAAAGCCAGAAGCATTTTCTCTGTTTTTGCCTTGTAGAGAACTGAAAAATTGTTACTACTAACAGCATGACCTGTGAGTAGTACATGTTCGCAAATTGCTGATTTTTGTGCAGGAGCTGCACCCCTCTTTAATAGTTTTTGAGGGAGATGCTGATTTATTCTAGTTTCGAGCCTCTTTTTTGATCTGCCGATGTACTGAGCGTTGCAGGTACATTGAAATTTGTATACAGACAAAGGTGTTGATGTCACAGAGAGGCTATCTTTTTCATTCGTGCGCATCAGTTTTGTTGTGTTGAACACCACTCTCACCTGTATTGGTGGAAACTGTGCTTTTGTCGCTCGAATTACTTTTCGTTTGAAGATTTCCGCTGGAAGATCACCTCCAAAGGGAACACTAAGCGTTACTATCTGGGGAGTTTGATTTTCTTCCAAATTGGCCACGATTTTGTTGCGTTGCCTCAAGTTGTATTCAATGAACCAGTCCGGATAGCCATTATTTCTCAACGCTTCGCGAAGCAAATTTAGCTCTACTTCAATGTTGTCCGGTGAACAAATCCTGCGTATTCGTGTGCCCAAATTCATTATTAGGTTTCTTTTGTACGCCCTTGGCACACTACTCATATAATGGACATATTGTCCAGTCCAGCTTGATTTCTTGTGAACTGACCTTGAGAGAGTACCTTCTTCACCTCTCGTTATTCCTACATCTAGGAAGGATAAATATCCGTCTTTTTCTTCTTCTATTGTAAACTTGATTGCCTGGTCTACCTTGTTTATGTGATGTAGCAGTGAATTTGTATCTTCATCCTTTTCAACGACCATGAAAGTATCGTCAACGTAGCGCACGTAAAAATGAGCTCCATTGATAAATGGTTTTAAACCAGTTGTTTCTAAATGGTGCATGTATATGTCTGCCAATACTGGTCCAAGAGGACTACCCATACCTATGCCGTCAATTTGTCTGTAGAAGACTCCTTGGAATACGAATTGTACGTTGGATGTGCATAATAGAAGTAGTTCTCTCATGTCGTCCACTTCTATCAGTGTTTCCGCTCCTGATGATCGTATATATTCACATAGGATATTTATAGTACATCGGCAGATCAAAAAAGAGGCTCGAAACTAGAATAAATCAGCATCTCCCTCAAAAACTATTAAAGAGGGGTGCAGCTCCTGCACAAAAATCAGCAATTTGCGAACATGTACTACTCACAGGTCATGCTGTTAGTAGTAACAATTTTTCAGTTCTCTACAAGGCAAAAACAGAGAAAATGCTTCTGGCTTTTGAAGCTATTGCAATTAATAAGCTCAAGCCCTGCTTAAACGTGCAGAAAATAATTCAAAAAGAAATTAAATTGGACTGGAATAAAGACATAACTGACATGCCTTTAAAATAGCCAACGCTTCGCAAAATACGACACATACATCAATTACGGACGCAATTACAATGAAAGCGATGACACACCAAATGACGTTACGCAAAGAGGAGTGGTCTAAATTGCACAAAACAAAGGCTAGAATAACGAAGAGGAGATTGGTTACAACAAATGTACAGTGAGATTGGATGAACGAATATACTAACGAATCCAGAACAATGGCTGTAGATACTGGTAGAAATAAGATTTATTAATAAATGTTATTCCATGGAGTACGTTGTTTTGTTCTTATATATATATATATATATATATATATATATATATATATATATATATATATATATATATGTATTGTGTATACTTTGAACTAAAAATAGCATAACAATGCAATTTAAATAGTTTTATTTTGATGGTTTCATTCTTATCGCAAACTCGTCAGTAGTAGCGAAATTGAGGCTTAATGGATTTAAACCACGGAGCGTTTGGTTAATAGTCGTGATTATTTACCTCTACGCCACTGATGCCGCGCATTGTAAGAACGATATAATTTTATGCCAACTTATGGCTTTCGGTTATTTACTCCTTAAAGTGGCTTCTCGTGATTCTTAGCCAAATTTTAGAACTAGCCATCGCAGATGTGTCGTTATGAGACATACAGAATGTACTCTGTGGAAGTGAAAATGAAAGAAATTGTTATTACTAACAGTAATTTTGCTGTTATTCGACAACTGGTTGAATAATATGCGGTTGGTGTTTACTTAAAGCTCGCAAACTTGATTTAAAGAATTTTTACCACCACCGGTGCAATCAATTAATGTTTAATTGTATTGTCTGTATATATGTGTGGAAAAAGCTGCAAACAGTTAATGTTTGTGACTACGTAGAAATTGTGCAGCCGACATTTCCAGTCACGTACAATGTATGCAAGAATACTAGATGTGGGAGCCGCATATCTAATTAGCTTTCCATATATAAATATATGTATATATATATATATATATATATATATATATATATATATATATATATATATATTCTTATAATTAGGAAAACATAAATAACAAAGTGGATAAAGGCCATTTATTTCGTGAATACTAATCATCTCTTATACAATCACACATATATTATACATTTTGGGTTTTCAATTGATTATGCTAGTGGTAACAAATCTGACTCGTTTTTACTGCTGTTTCTTGTTTTGGCTAGTTGGTGAGTGTGTATGCGTTTGTGTTTGTGTGTATGCGTGTTTGCATGTAAAGGTCATTCTCGCAGTATTGCAAAGTGATGTCTGAGATCTGGTCATTATTGTTTTGATAGCTTGAGAATTAACCATTTGTGCGCATTGTTCACTGTTACATATACAAGTGCTATTTTTCCCAGTATAGTTGATCGTTTCACCTTGTTGCGCAAAGTTGTCGTTTTCACATGGTAACAGCGCCAGTGTGGATTGCAGTGTTAAACGCTCACATTGTTTGGAGACTTCTGTCATCGTATGCGCCTCTGTTATTTCCACTTCAGTTTGTTGCCAATCCGATTGTATGTTTGTTGATTCTAGTCGAGGGCCTGTTTGTTCTTGGCTGGATACTAGTAGATTGTTGTTGAATTTTGTTATTATTGGCCAGTCGATAAGAATATCATGTTGATGAAACTTTTGAATATTAAGGTCAGGTGCTTGTTGTTTTATGTAAAGGGCTTCATAGATAAATAATAATTTTTCTGATTTTGCTTTATGTAGAATTGTGAAATTGGTCGAATTGACAGAGTGCCCCGTTGCCAATATATGATCGGAAATAGCTGATTTTCCTGACGGTGCCAAGCCTTTGTTAATCTATTTCTGTGGCAAATGTTGCTGGATTCTGCTTATCAATTGCTTCTTCGTACGTCCGATATATGTGCTACCGCACATACATGAGAATTTGTAGACTATGAATGATTTGGAGAGAATTGGCAATTGATCTTTGGCATCCAACCTCATGATTCTCTGTGTACTAAATGTCATATTAACTTTAACACTGGGAAAGTTGTCCTTAGTTATTCTATTCAGCCGCCGTGCAATTATTGAGGCTGGTACGTCGCCTCTAAATGGTAAGTTTGGGAAAACCTAATTGACGGTATCCTCTCTATGACATCAAAGACCTCATATTAGCATGTACTAAAAACGTGCAATTTACATTCGAAGGGATATACTACCGCCAGATCAATGGTGTAGCTATGGGAAGTTGCATCGCACCCCTCCTGGCAGATGTATACATGTATCACCTGGAAAAAACGAGCCTAAAAGGTATAATTGACCAGTGCGCACTCTACAAAAGGTATGTAGATGATATCTTGTTGTTCATCTCAGAAGCAGCAGACCCTTCCGAAATCCTCAAACAAGCAAATGGAGTCGATCCAGACATCAAATTCACTCTCGAGGTAGAGAAAGACGACAGTTTTCCCTTCCTTGACATCAAACTCACTCGAGAAGCAAACGGAGATTTGACACTGGCCATACATAGAAAAGCCACTTTCACCGGACAATACATTCACTACAACAGTAGCGTGCCAAAATCCCACAAAAGAAACTTAGTAAACAACCTAGCAAACAGAATCAGGAAGATCTGCTCTGAACACAAGATTGAGGAAGAACTGGGCTACCTCAGGAAAATTTTGCTAATGAACAACTACCCAGAGCGTTTCATTGATGTCAACATCAGACCACGGCAGATTCGTACTAGAGAGGATACCGGCAAGCAGGTTTTCCTAAACTTACCATTTAGAGGCGACGTACCAGCCTCAATAATTGCACGGCGGCTGAATAGAATAACTAAGGACAACTTTCCCAGTGTTAAAGTTAATATGACATTTAGTACACAGAGAATCATGAGGTTGGATGCCAAAGATCAATTGCCAATTCTCTCCAAATCATTCATAGTCTACAAATTCTCATGTATGTGCGGTAGCACATATATCGGACGTACGAAGAAGCAATTGATAAGCAGAATCCAGCAACATTTGCCACAGAAATTGATTAACAAAGGCTTGGCACCGTCAGGAAAATCAGCTATTTCCGATTATATATTGGCAACGGGGAACCCTGTCAATTCGACTAATTTCACAATTCTACATAAAGCAAAATCAGAAACATTATAATTATTATCTATGAAGCCCTTTACATAAAACAACAAGCACCTGATCTTAATATTCAAAAGTTTCATCAACATGATATTCTTATCGACTGGCCAAGAATAACAAAATTCAACAACAATCTACTAGTATCCAGTCAAGAACAAACAGGCCCTCGACTAGAATCAACAAACATACAATCGGATTGGCAACAAACTGAAGTGGAAATAACAGAGGCGCATACGATGACAGAAGTCTCCAAACAATGAGAGCGTTTAACACTGCAATCCACACTGGCGCTGTTACCATGTGGAAACGACAACTTTGCGCAACAAGGTGAAACGATCAAATATACTGGGAAAAATAGCACTTGTATATGTAACAGTGAACAATGCGCACAAATGGTTAATTCTCAAGCTATCAAAACAATAATGACCAGATCTCAGACATCACTTTGCAATACTGCGAGAATGACCTTTACATGCAAACACGCACTACACACAAACACAAACGCATACACACTCACCAACTAGCCAAAACAAGAAACAGCAGTAAAAACGAGTCAGATTTGTTACCACTAGCATAATCAATTGAAAACACAAAATGTATAAATATGTATGATTGTATAAGAGATGATTAGTATTCAAGAAATAAATGGCCTTTATCCACTTTGTTATTTGTGTTTTCCTAATTAAAAGAATACTTTGTTAAATTAAAAAGGCATGGACATTATATATATGCAATGCCGTCTGATCTTCGCTAGTCAGTTTGCTGTCGTACTCTTATGATGATCATTGTAAATTGAAACGCGTCGGAGCCTGCAACTGGCGGTATTTTTGCTGTGTTGATCGACGACTGGTTAAATAAAATGGGTTTGGTGTTTACTTTAAGCTTGCAAACTTGATTTAAAGAATTGCTACCAATTTCCGCGCAATCAATTAATGTTTAAGAACTTTATAATGATGGTATTGTATTATGTATTTATTTATGTATCGGTATAAACTAAGCATAGTATAAAATATAAAATGCTGTTCGTCACTTGGACTGATTTCGTCCTTAATTTGATCTCGACAAATAAATTATAGTATAATGAGAAATACTTTCTTGTTCATGTGCCGGCCTTGACAATTCTGTAATAAACATTATGAGTTCCCAATAAGTGTGAAACCGGTCTATTATATCACTTTTACACGTTATCTTACGCTTTTTATTTTCTACCGACAGCATATATAAAATAAAATCGTTCCATTATACTTAATTTTACTTTCCAATGTGACATAGTGTCCGTCTTACATTTGCATATCGAGGATAGCTGATTAAAACATACAGCCGAAAACTTTATTCAAGCGGATCCATCTAACGAATGACTGAAAATGCATACAATGCACGACTTTGGTTGAACAAGGAATGAGTCACGTGACTCTGAAGGAAACGCTTTTATTTTATAAATAGGAAAAATGAATCCACTGGATGAAAGACGAGTTAGTTGAAACTTATGATATATGTGAAAAACCTAAGCTTATTTATCCTTTCGTTTCATAGATATTAGTCAAACCGTTGACTAGATCCGAGAGCCGCCGTTTCAGATTTCAATACACTATTTTTCACAAATTATTTTCCGATTCTCGTCAGTCAATTTGCCATCTTGCTCTGATGATGAGCATGGAATTTCGAAACATGTCAGTATGTGCGAGTGATGAGCGCAACCGGTTAAAAAAGAGATTATTGTTTCATCTGAAATTCGAACACCTGATTTCTATCGTTATTGCCATTCGAAAAATTATTTGTTATTTATTTTATGAAATTATAATAATGCGATGGAAACCATAATGGTTTTGAATGGGCAAAAATTATGCAGGCGGAATTCTGGTCAAGTACCATGTTTGTAAGACTAATAGGTATGATAACCGCATTTTTGATTAATAATGATATGAATGTTATATATTACAGTACTCTCCTTATTAAGCTTGCTGTCGTTCTCTGAAGATGACGAAATGCTATGCCGCAGGTTTTCACATGTAATACCTATTCAAATTGACATGTACAATTATTAAGCATATCTTATAAGGCGGTGTCACTTTGAGTTGTACAATGACTGTGCATAATTAATGAATACAGTAAATTGATGCATTTCTCTTTGATGATATAAAAGCAAATTATTCCCTGCGTTATTTCATGATGTGTCGATTATCGGAGTTTTTAGAATTTAATGATTTCTCTCCAATTATGGTATGGCAATCTTTTTGTCTACTAAACTCAGTATATAATTTTTATTTAAGTCATTTGGCATTAAAAAGCGCCATGTTATGAGTATGATAACAATGATAATATTGATGGTGGAGATGATCATGACGATAATGATGAGGATGATTATTTCGTGACACAATTTTCTTAAAGCCCATTTTGTGCATTTTACCGAACAATGGTCGAAAATTTTAATTTTTTAATTTTTGTTAGGATTATTTATTAGCTTGTAATGTTTCCTTCTTCTACTGCGTGTGTTATACTGTTTTTGCCTTTTACAAAATACATTGTTATTCTGCATTAATGTTTTTTACATTTAAAAATATATGTATGAGCTGTTTAAGCTATCTTTTATTGTATATGTTTGGTGACATTTCGTTAAATTTTAACATCAAATTCATTCTCGTTATGTGTTACTGTTTTTAAATGTTGATTTAATTAATTTCTCGAAACATTTCAAAAATAACTGAAGATGTGTAAACCAACGAAATCTGAGTTATTTTCGTTTGAGGCCTATAATGATAATATTGCAGTAGACTGCTTAAATCTTCAGACGGGCACACATAATATAGATGAAATTAACCGGGGTCCGTCCAACCATGCTAGAAAATATTGCAGTTCTAGCTCGAAGGAATCTGTGACTGCTGAATCGATTTCCTCAATATCTTCATTAAGTTCAAATAACAGTTCTGTGGGTGCTACCAGTGTTCAATCAACTGGGGCTCTCCCCAGAGTAAGGCTAACAAAGATTGATGAGAATGCTTCGATTAACATCACTTGCAAACCACTGAAAAATGATTTAACCGAAAATTTGCACTTGGCAACACGACTACATAACAATATTTATGGGAACGAGGCTGAAAATGAAATTACTGCATGGCCCGCTTCACCTGTTGAACAGAATGATGTGTATCGAAGACTTAGCCGTAGTTTAACATCCTTAGACAATCAGGACTCGTCACGAATACCATTTCGAAACCTAAGCAGGGCACAAACTGGAAAAAATATGGTAAAGATGAAAATTAAAACTCGTTTTATCGATACTAACTTTACAGTTGCGGGTTTCTTGCGGATAAGCAAGCATTAATTTCTTTATCTGTTTGCTGCGTGGCATATTGGAGAGATTAAACGAATTTTAAATCGAAATGAATGTTATTTTTAACATTATGGATTAAATGTTACCACCTCTCCTTATCAATTAATATCAAATTGTTACCTTGTGTTTATAAACTGATAGCGGATACTATTTAAGCGCCATTTCCGTCATGATGGTTTGAATATATCAGAATATTTATAATAGCAAGTGATTGTACTTCGTAACGGCTGGTTGAGTAATATTGCTACTTTATCAAAAACATTTCGTCCAATTGAAATGTAACCCTATTCATTGCGTGTTGAAATCTTCGAAAAGTTATTTATACAAACTTTTGGCACATAATTAACTTCAGATAGTATTTACTGTTGGCTATATATAGCCTTTGGTTATACTTATGTTTATTAAGTATCAGTGCCTTTATGGCCAATTTTGCATATCGACATTTCATTTTTGCTATTTGTTAAGCTTTTGGCATTACATATGTAGTAAGATTAATGTCAAATAGTATTCTGGTCCTAAAGACTAAGATTCAGTATATTTTTGCGTAGAAATTTGCACTGATGTTGAACTGTAGGTAGCCCAAGTAATTAGGCAGACAGCCGATTAAAACGAAACTCACTTGGAAGTTGTTAATCAAGTTCTAAGTTTTTATCTCACAGGAAATGTTGACTACTGGATCAATAAACTAAATATCGAGCTCAGAAATAGGTCCTGTTGGTACTGCCAGCGTTCCACTAACAAGGTACTTATCAAATGAGTTACAGTTGTATTGCTTTTGTATTTCTGTGTATTTCACTAAAGAATAATTATTTGTATAGTTAGCCCTTGCCAGTAAGAAAAGAATGCAGCTGAAAATGCATAAATTTATCTGGTTATTTTTTTGAGTGATAAGAGTTGATGAATTCATTTTCTTATGTTTAATCGATATATGATGGCGTGGATTTCCGAGCGCCTACATCAGCATATCAAAATGAAAACTTTAACAATGAAAGCTGAATTTAAAAATCGTCTTTTACAATGCAAATTATTATCTAAATTTTGATTCTTCAAACTGGCTACATAATGAAATTTGCAATTTCTCCGCTTCTAAAGCATGTCGTCAGTATCACAAAAAAATTAGTGTATTATCATTCTCGTAAGTTTAATCAATAACAAAGTAATGAAGCATAACAAATATAATTTTGTCCAAATTGTTAATCATAACATAATCATCATCATCATCATCATGTGTGGCATTTGACGATCCATTATCGCCTGGTTGCAATGCTCATCGTGGATATATTGAACGCATGCACATACACACTCATAAGTAAGAATTCTTCAGGTAGGATCAATAAATTGGTAAATTTATATACCTACTATCTCAGGTTTGTAAAAATGTACCTTTGAAACATTTAGAGATCAATTATATGCACAAACTATGAGTTTTTATCTGGATCACAAATACCAAGGATTAGAATATTTGATTAAAATAATAACATTACGTCTATGTACCTGTGTAGTTGTCGCTTTCTGTAAAGAAACCATTTTTTCTGGCCGAAACGGTTCATAATTTATTAATTTCCTAAATATTTTTCTTAATATTTACCCACAAGATGCACATAGTTAATTCGCCTTTTAACGTTATCGGATGATTGATAACGAAAGAACTTATGCTCTTAGTAACAAGTAAATTGAGATAGGAACATAGGGATATGTCAAAGTCAGAATATACGAAACGCATAACTTCATTCACACGTGCGTTTCGTGCTCAATGGTGACTCATCAGTAGAAGTCGGCAACATAACCAAACCCCAAACATATTTGGTCAAGTTATGTGGAACAGCAAAATCCCTATGCTTGTGTATTAAAATATTAGTAGAGTTAACTTCATATAAAATCTCTAGTAATGTGATTTAGAAACCAACGCACTATATATGACATGGTCCGAGCATGTAAATGGCACTAACACTATGCTTTTGGAAATCAACGCCGAAATAGAGGCTTTGCTTGGGTGGCATTTAGCCTACTTTAAAATCCTTGAATTCGCATTGCTAAAGAATTTATTGGAAGTTGAATCTACTACTGTTTAAATACATATACTTGATGTAATTTTTATCATCCATCTGTCCTACAATACTTGATCAATTATGGAGTGAGTTTGTGGCCTCGTGCCGACTCCTAAAGATGAGTCGATGGTAGACACGAAACGCAACAACAAAAATATATTCATTTTCGAGCGATAACCTGTTATTACCATTTGTATTGCTTCAAATATACTTTATCGACCAATGGCCCTTCGTCATTGTCTAGCTTCTATACCGGAGACCATTGCCGACGGTAGCGGTAACTCAATACGGCTAGAACGACCGACCCAGTTCCCAAGAAGAAGTTAGGACAGCCAAGGAACGGATTTAACGATAGGGCTTAAGAACTGAAAATGGAAAAACGTAGTGAGCTTATATGGCTTCCCTGTACAAGTATATACAAAATCGCTTTAAAACGGTATTCAATTACAATTTATAAGTTTGGCATGTAAGCCAACAGTTCACATGAAACATAAAAAATAGTTCTTATGCAACTCTCTCTCTATCTTCGCCACCCAATGATCCACAAATTCATGAAACGAAACTAAAACACTATGCAGATCGTACATTGTTAAAATATTTAAACAAAATTAACACTTTATTCAGTTTATTACGTGAGTGGTTGAAAAAAGCACAATTGTATACTAATTTAGTTTGCTTACAGAAAATATAATTGAATTGTTTTTATGCGATTCCTATAAATAAGCACAAAAATATATACATGTAACAAGAGCTAGTTAAATAAATATTAAAACTGTGGGCGTTATGAATAAAGCCGACAAAATTTGCATAATGATTACCAGTTAATCACTCAGTCAGGTAGGCATCTGAACAACTATACACTGGTTTATCTAGGCATTTAACTCTTTCTAGCTGCACTACTACAACTTACCGTTCATCGGTAGAGAAGGCTGATACGCCGTGGTGTGCAACTAATATCTTCACAATCGCGATTATTCATCAGTTCTAAGCGGACGGCTGGTCGTTTACCCGCCGCATCCACATCCATAAATACCAACCACAAAGTTTGTGCTGAATCTCTTCGAACAAAGCGTCAGCAAATAAATGCCAAACAGACCAGTATCTGCAGTAACATTATTTCACAATGTCGAATCTGCCTTACGAAATCCGGGCGCAGCACAAATGAAATAGTTAACGTCTAGTGAACCATTCCAAATCGCTCCATCATCCTGTAGTCGACCCATTCTCGTAGTCTATCTTCTATACTGTAGGTACATTTATGTTTACGTGATGTATAGTTAACTAGATATAGCTAGAACAATTGCTCATTTCCAATGAAGAAGAAAAGACAAGTAATGGATTTGATTTAGACACTGGAAATAGGAAACGTAGTGGGCTTATATATTCACAAAACAATTTTTAGAAGTGCTGTTATATTTAAAATTATAAGTTTGGCATTTTTACAAATCTCTTTCTCGTTGAAATTTAAAATTTGAAAACCTGATTAACAGTTTATTTCGTTCGTATGGTGGGCGGTCAAGATTAAACAGCTATCGACGTTTCGTATTTATTAGTTTATTACGCAAGTTGGCAATTATGGACACCTTTTAATATCATCCGAAAATCTTCTTCTACCAATTAACTATGCGAAAGAACCGTTGTGGTGCTACTCAGGATTGCCAAGCTATCTTTTAATTAAGTTTTCGAGCCATTGTATTTAACCAGTCGGACAAAGTAGCAAAACTATATACTTGTCTTTTTCATATTTTGCCTTATGATGATGAACACTCAAATCATATGTTATTTCAATGATATCTCTGTTGAAAAATCGAATTGAGCAAATTCAAGACAATTGGCGAAAGAAAAGCATAAAAAGGAATAATGGTGTGATGAAGGATTGTTTTGGGAAATAGAAGCTTGAGCTTTACAAATTTATACGGCTCGTTCCAACTAACCCTACTTTGGAGTTGTATAGTTGAGGATATATCTATGTGGGTTTTAGCATCGTAGCTTTGAAAGCGTCCCATGTCATGAAATTGCTTCGTATAGCGCAAATTCTAGAGAAACTTGTTCGCTTCCTACAGATCTGCTGCAAGTTTGCATAAACATACACGTGGTTTTTTACGTTAATTGTATCCTTCTGTTGCTGTAAGTCTGCGTTAAATTTTCGCTCAATGTATATTGCTAAATCACAATAAATGTGCAATTTTATACTCTTCAGGTGATTTATTAATAATTGAAATGTGTTATTGAATTCACTTTTATCAAATTAGATTGTCTTATTTGATGTCTGAGAAAAATTTTAATCACTATCAGCTTAATTAATTGTCAATTTTCCTGGTTTGGCCAATTGTGAATTTGCTGTGTAAATGAATTACTTTAAGCATACTACGCGATATGCCGCAGATTTTTCTTTCTTATGCTTCAATCTAATACTAGTTTAAACGTTTACAAAGCAATTAAACGAATATTGGTTGTGCGGGCTCTAATAGCAATTGCTCTAATCTTGATGTAAACACTTGATCAATTATGTACATACATTTTTCACTATAAACTAATTAGTGTATATTATGGAAACGGCAATTCACCCAGCAGACCGGTTTCATCCTTATTGAGATCTTCTATCACGTACCGTCCACGGTATGTTCAATTAATTGCATAAATGTTCATTTCAATACCACTTCCACATGTAGTGTGGTGTCTGTTCAGTAATGACAGATTGTGGATAGTTAGTTGGAACTTTGGGTCTAAATGGATGCCATATGAGCTCCACCTAAAGGAAAAATAGACTAACCAGGTTACATTAGTTGATATATAGCTGAAAATTGTGTGCAGTGTAGTGTGCGGCAGGATGGCTGTGGTTAGAGCACCAGATTCCGAAGCAGATTTGCCCAGGTTCGAGTCATGTCCGCGGCAAATTCTGGCCAGTTCGTGAAGAGTTCCCAATAAGTACGAAACCGGTATACTGGATGAATCGCCTTCTCCACATTATAAAATGCATACTTTATACTGACATATGTGTGTACATAATGGGTCACATTCTTATATCAAAATCGAAATCTTGATTAAAGTAATTGTTAACAAAGTAAGTTTGTCATCGAAAACAGAAAGTCGAAAAGTATTTTAATTTTGCTTTTTCTATGTCAGCAATAAAGTTACTTCAAATCGTTTATAAATAATGGAGTTTTGTCATATTTTTCATTACTAGTTAGTTAATCAGCAACGAACATGCAAAAACCGATGTTTTTCAATCATCAGAATATGTGGATAGAGATTTGGAAGCAGCTCGCATTCTCATGAAGTTTATATTGTCAAATTTTCCATGTGCTGCTACAAGCCATTATTTTTCGCTGGTAACGTTTCTTCCCAATGCTCCTCTATTTCTCAAGTTCTATTTATGTAAAGCAGCTGTTATTATTAAAGGTTATTTAACGTGTAAAAGGTATGCTGCAACGTACGAATGTGTTATTCAACTTGGAACTTACTTTAATTGGTGAACATAAATCCATTAGTTTCAGTTTGACATCATTAGGCTTGTAGAATTCACGGAAATTGTCATTCTTAGCTAATACGGAAAATTTACAGATTTTTTGTAGAGGCCTTTTGGTCACTACCAGAAGCGAGCCTCTGAGATGCCAGGCCCGAACAATCCATATATGCGGTATGATCATCTAATTTGGAACACTTAAGTTCCTTGTGAGCCAAATTATCAGTTGTCCTCACAATTTAAGAACAGCTTCCATGTTAATCATAGCAAATAATACACGAAAATAAATAACCTGATCTCGTTGTAACACAAATTTATTACTAAAATTAAAATAGTAATGACAAAACCAGAAAGTTGTTCCAAGTTAACAGCGATCATTTTGCGTCCAGCACACACAGATGAACAATTTCAGACGGATTAAAGTGACGTAATCATGTTGTTTAATAAAATCACTTTGACTTCATTTAAAAAACCTTTCCTACACTTTGTTTTTAAAGACCATTATTGGAAATCGAAGTTCGTGAAATTTCGAATGCAAGTCACGCAGATTCACTAATCGTTATTAGAAACGCTTCGTGCACGTGAATGTGACCAAGTATGCCAGAATGATACATTTTTCCTAGGAGGAATCATGCTGATAGACGTGAAAATTCATTGGAACCTAAATAGCGATATATAAGCATGCCTTCTTTGCCGACTATTTCATTCGTACCAATTTTTGATCGGTGCTGTTTATTTAAATTGTTAGCATGTCAAAAAAATGTTTCCGTGTATCTTTTGTTCTACAGAAATTTTCATTTAGACAAATTATCCGGCTGCAATCTTCAGAATCACACTTATAAGAATGCTTTTTTTTATTAAAATCAGACGCTAATACCAAAATTATATGAAGTCAACGTCGGGTTGAATAATGTTGGTGTGATAAAGAAGCATTATGACATATTATTTTAAATATGGTGAAAATCAGCTTATTTTGACGTAAAATAAACGAGATATCTAACGAATGAGTTTCACATGCATTATTTATTAAAGCGTCCGAGGCAGTTAATGTGAATTTTTAGAAATGATAAGCTGTGTATGTAGTAAAGAATTCACAGTTATGTGCCCGTTTCCAATAGTTCAAATTAGCAAATTTCTTCTATATCTAACACAGGCTGAATTCCAGTTGTTTTGTTTCTTCAATATATATATATATATATATATATATATATATATATATTCAGTCAAGTACTAGATTTTGTCTATTTTGGAGTAAAGACAGATAAAAGTAACAATGTAGTCGAATATACTGGTGAGCTTTAATTAAATTGACATAAATGAAAACATATCAGCATTTTCACTTTTTATCATGAAATTTTGATAACTATAATTCTATTTCAAATCTGACGATTGAAAAACAAGGTTCTTACGCCATCTTTCAGTATTTTAACAGCGAATATTTCGGGACGTTCTTCCGATTTCTTCTGGCAACTGATGAAATGAATGATATATTTTGTTCAAATGGTTACATTTATACTTTGTGGAATATCTAATAACAGTCAGTGCCTTTTCGTTAGATCAGCGTGCGTCATTTGTGTGTGTGTGTGTCTATTTAGAGTCAAAAAATCTCAGTTAAATTTAATTACAAGAACGCGTACGCCCATGTAAGTAAAATTATTTTGGTCTCACAACAATGAAGTACATTTAACTTGAAAACAGTGCAGAATGTATATGAGTTTTGCTTATAACTGTGAAGTATTCATTGCCTTTCCTTATCCATAACCAATGATGTTACCCGTACATAATTAATTTTTAAAAAATACGATTAAAACAATTATTCTGACACGTGCAGTGGGTATTTGATACTAAGCATAGTTAAACGAGCATTGGTTGCGTGGACGCTGATAAAAATAACTTTAATCAAGGTTGCGATCTTGATTTAAAAATTTGATGCATTATTTATATACATTTGCAGTATAAACGAAGTATTTTACAGAGTAGAGAAAACAATTCATCCAGTAGACCGGTTTCGTCCTTATTCGGAACTCATCGCGTACTGTCCAGAAATTGCCGCGGACATGGCTCGAACCTGTGCTCGTCTGCCGCCAACCGAGATGCAATAGTTAATATATAACTGAAGATTGTTTATTTTACGCGGCATATTCTGCAGAGTACGTGATGAGTTTCAAATAAGAACGAGATCGGTCTACTGGCTGAATTGTCTTGTCTACCTTGATTAAATTTATTAAGCATAGTTGTTTCACTTATGTCAATGTATTCATACATTCAATTATATTTAACAGAATTCTTCACAGTTCTATATACACACGTACGCATAGAAGGTGCGCTGTTATCAAATACAATGCTAGTTATTTTTATGAGATTAGTGGAATTTATTTTTCATGAGTGTGCACGTATAGATAAGTAAATTTTGCCTAGTGATTTACAACTATATTCACACACTTACATATAAGACGCGCGTTTATCTGGAAGAAGGTGATTATTTTGAGATACAACGGTAAATATAAATGAAACCGTTTGAACAAGGTTTAACTCTAATCTAATTACTTGTCACTTTTGTGGTGTCATGAGTATACAAAGAAACAGAATATTGTCCTGAAATATTTGGTGCTAAAATGTGGACAGTGAACGTCAAAACCTTCTTTTGCACAAGAAGTATCAATTCCGTGTCTCATAATTATTTCTTTTAAACTTGAGTTCTTGTTTAAATGTTTATTACTCATTTAGTTTTTACTAATTAGCATAATTACAGTTGCTACCTTGATAAAAAAGATCATAGTTGTTGGAAGAATCTACGAATAATAAAACGTAATTCTTATTCTATGAGGATAATAGAAGCTTACAAATTTAGTTTAATGCAGTAGAACAGGTATCTCAATTTTTTTAAATGTTATAGAAGTGCTGCAGCAGTCATCAGATAATTGTTGTGGCAATATAGTTTTTATAGATGCGTGCAATACAGTTGAGAAATTAGATTTATTATAATCTTCAAAATGTAACGTGGTCTCGCGGTTTTCATTTTATTTAAACAAAGGTGGAGAGTTTGCTTTGAAGATGAAGCCTATTATTTATTAGAAGTGTAGATATTCATGATAATAGATTACGTGAATTTGAAATAACACGCACTTTTATTATAATAAAAGTTTCGGTCTTTATATAGGCACCAGACCCATTAATTACTTACATTTGCCAGTAGAAACTAAGAGTTGTATAGTGTAGAAAAATACATTCATTCAGTAGATCGTTTTCGTTCTTATTGGGAACTCATCATGTACTGGCCAGAATTTGCCGCGGACAGGGCAGTACATGATGAATTCCCAATAAGGACGAAACCGGTCTACTGGATGAATTGCCTTTTGTACACTATACAATTCTTAGTTTATACTGAAATATGTAAGCAATTAATGGGCCAGGTGCTCATATCAAGACCGCAACCTTGATTATAATAATTGTTATCACAGCCCGCGCAACCAATGTTCGTTTAACACCGTACTTTCTCGCATTTTAACGTGCAAATACTTGAGAATTAATGTAACGATACAGTGTATGTCACTTTCTTCTTAAAGATCTTTAATTGAGTTCACTCATTCGCTATTCAGTTTACAAATGTGTACAGTTTCTTCATTCTTGACTATTTGAAATATTTGTATCAACCACTTCTCTAAATCTCTCTAATATCCCAATTTTATGCATTGGTATCGTCTTACACATATTTTACTTTTCTACACAAACTATTTGTATATATAATAAAAATGAATTTAATATATTATAACCCAATAATTTAGTCTTTATTGATAAAACTTAACCTTATTTGAAAGTATTGCAATTAATTGGCTATTATAACTAAAATTCATAAAAAAACAACCGTTGTAGCCATTCAGTTGGTTTGGAGAGCAAAATATTTGACATTTAGCATTGACACTGTTCACATAAATGCAAATTACAAAACAGTTTCTACGTGACTCTCTATCTTTTTCTCTATGCCAATCTTGATGAGATAATGATTGCGTAATATTTTTAATAAAATTGCACACTATTATTCTAGTGCAACATTCACATCGGGAAACCTAATTAACAGTTTTTGCCGCTCATACACGGGCGGTTAAAACAAAGCATAATCTCTAGTGCCTGAATAATTCACAGAAGAATAGAAATTATTTTCGAGGTGATTTCAATCAATTAGCACACAAAATATGTAAATATAGCAAATAGCTAATTGGGTAACTATTTGAGCTGCGGTCGTTCTAAATAAAACCGATGAAAAACTACATGATGATGGTTAATCAGCCTGTCACTGAATCAGCTAGGCATCTGAACTA
Source organism: Eudiplozoon nipponicum (assembly GCA_029291075.1). Lineage (NCBI taxonomy): Eukaryota > Metazoa > Platyhelminthes > Monogenea > Mazocraeidea > Diplozoidae > Eudiplozoon > Eudiplozoon nipponicum. The sequence continues at coordinate 27,339 of JAQBSW010000787.1, read as the reverse complement.
TGCATTAATTTAGTTAAGCAGACAATTCTGTCTACTTCAAGAACTACAGTATCTATTCCAAGTATATTTTTACAAACTTCCGTTAGGCATGTATTTCTCAATCGTTGTTGAGCCATAGCGCTAGCCTGCTTTCGTGAGTTTACTACACGGCTGACTGGGCAAGTCCAGTTTTTTGGCGTAAATCCCTCCAAATTATTTGTTAGCTATAATTTTGGTTGGTTTAGCTTTGTTCTCGTCCCAAGTGTTACTAATTTAAAGTCCCACTTCAACTTATTTCTAGTCTGCCTGTTGATTATCTAGTTATCTGTCTCGATATACATTCATTTCCAATCACACTGGCTTACAAGAGCGCCACTTTGTTACCTTCATCTGGTTTTAAGTTATAGTCTATTTCAGACCTTTATAAAGTTTGCATCTATACCTTTACATACTTGTCACTTTCATGTGTATGGAAATGTAGTTTCCGAGAAATCGTAGTAAAAATTTGTTTGTATAAATTTTAATCGACATTTACGTCTTATTTTACGCTGCAAAACACGATTGGATGTCTACGATTTATTTTTTTTAATTTTTAAATCATAGATTATGCTTGATTTACCGTATTGTTCGATAAAATAACATTTGCGTATGCATTACTGTAGTTAATTATAATTTTCATACTAATTTTGTTCGTCTCTTTCATATCTTTTTATACATAAGATCTGTGAGAAGCTATCATTTAACAAATATGATGAGAGCACAAATATTAAGACAAAGAAAATCGTGTTTTTTAAATTGTTTTTTTGAAATTTTTTGTGTTTATAATTTTGTCACACGAATTATAACAGACCAGTCGTAGAGGATCAATGTTAAGCATCTGCAGTGACACCGAAGATATGTCAGCAAATGGCCTCGTGATCACCGGAGACTTAAATTTCGCCATTAACTATGATAGCAAGGTTGCCTCACTGAGAATATTCATACGGCAAGCGAGAAATTTGGCCGTGGCCGATTCTAAACGTAAAACATCTGATCCGTAAGTAATCCTATATGTAAATTAGTTTTTGGTTTTGAAGACACAGTGAATAACATTAAGTTCTGAGTCCACATATTAGAACTAACCTCTTTGTATTGACTGTCATTTTGTTTGAGTTACGTTAGCTGGAGTTATTTGAAACCTATTTTTTCTGTGTAGGTAGCGGCCCAGAATTCATGATACATCATTCGTTCCTGGTGTTCCTGCCTGGACTGGGTTTACATCAGTTTAAGCAGCACCAATTACTTTTTAACTACCATAATTTGTGCAGAATTCCGGTAGATCAGGCAAGAAGAATCAATGAATTATTTACATATTTTTCAATAATAGACGAGATTTCCGAAATACTAAATTATCCATACTCACTATGTAACTTTTGATTTATCTTTTAGACAATGAGTCAATAATTTAAAACTGATTATATTAATCGGTTTTGTTTATTGCGATATTTTGATGCAGTCCAGACGCCATGTAAAACAAGTATATTTCAATATAATATTATTTTGTTTTAACAATTAGATACTGTTTATGGCGGAGAACTAATATATACGAAATTGTATATTAGGGGTTGCGCAACTAGTAACAATATATTTCAAATATGATCAAAAGAATAAACCAAAGACAGCAGGAACGGAAAGTATAATCTCGTTCACGTACATTTCTTGCTTACTGGCGGCTCGTTAGTAGGAGCTGGTAGTACAATCTTTACCCACTATATATTTAGGTAAGGAATGTGGGAAAATTAGACATTAAAATCTCCTACACGAATGTGTAAACTTGCAGTAGTGAAGCTAACTTCATATAAATTTTTCGAAACTGCGACATCAAAGCCAACTCACTATATATAATTTATATACCAAGTATGTAAAGGATACTAACACTATGGCTATTGTGTCAGTAACCGATACATAGTACTAACACTATGGTTGCCGAGTCGGTACATGGTACCAACTCATCAGTAGGAGCCGGTATTACGCCCTTTAACCATTATATATTTTGGTGAGGAATATGGGATAATAGGACGATACAATCTCGTAGAAAATGGTGTAAACCTGCAATAGAGTGGCTAACATCGTATAGTCTCGAAAATGCGACTTCAACGCTAACTCACTCTATATAATATACATATACCGAGTGTGTAAAGGGTACCAACACTATGGCTATAATGACAGTCCATGATAAAAACATTATGGATGCCAAAAAGGCACATGATACCAGCACTATGGTTGCCGAGTCAGTACATGGATCCTACACAATAGATTTTAATGTAAGTTAAAGTTAACCAATATTTAGAATTAAAACTATTTATGAACACGTGTTACTCCAAGAAACCCATACACTCTGGTCTTCATCGATATCATATATCACATTTCGCGGTAATCATGACAATTCAATTAAATATATAATAGCTAGATTCTGTTTGTGGTGAAGAGCTAATACATTTGCAATGGTGTATTAAGCGTTGCGCACCTAAAACAAATTAGTTCAAATGTGACCAGAATGATAAACCAAAGACAGCATGATCGGAAAGTATAATCTCGTGCACATTCTTTTCGTGCTTACTCGCGACTCAACAGTAGGAGCTGCAGTGTCGGAAACTTTATATGATGTTAGCTCTATTACTGCACGTTTACATCCTGGCGGTTTTTTGATATTGATAGATCACATTTCTTTGTTAAACATAATCTATATTATGTCTATAGAAATAGAAAAAAAGTTGTGTAAATTATAATCGTATTGAAGTGTAAATTTGAGTTAAGTCATTTTTGTTAAATAGTAATGAAAATTTAGAAATCCTTTGTATTGTGGCATACCTTTATTTTAAAGCAAGTTTGTTAGACGCACAAGCTTGACTTAATTTTCTTTACTACCACATACGTATCGGGAAAAATGCAAAAATATTATGTCCGTGACAGCATAAAAATTTTTCAGTGAATTACCATGCATGCGAGATCACTATGAGGGAGAACAGCATATATGAATTTCCATACTTTGTATTTGCATTTTGGTTTAATTATTGTAAGTCAGTTTGCCGTCGAACTTTGTTGACAAACAGAGGAGGTTGACACGCGTCAGTACGTGTGACTGACGATAGTTTTGCTGTTTTTTGACGATTGGTCAAAGATAACGGGATTGGTGTTTACTTCAAGTTCGTGAACATGATTTAAAGAATTATTACCACCAGTAATCGATTGTTTAATCTAAGTCGATTTCAGTGATAATTACAATAAAATTTGTGTTATTTGTTAAATCATATTATTTTCAACATAGTTACATAAAGTGCTATCTTCTGCCAGACAAAACGAAAGCGGGCAAGCGTAGATCGTCACATAAAAAAGCCACTTTGAATCCCGTGTATGAGGAGGAGTTTCGCTATCACATATTTGAATCACAACTGGCTGCACGCTCGGTGGAACTGACTGTGTGGCACAGTCAAAAGCTTGGCCATAACATGTTTCTCGGTCAGGTCATAGTACCATTAGCTGATCACCAATTTGATGTCAGAACTATATGGTATTCGCTGCAAGAACGGGTAAGTCATGTCACTATTATTTTACTATTTACATTTTAACAAATAAATTTATAAGCAAAGCTATTAGTATAACATTTTAGTATATAATTTTACAAATCTACAAAAACTGATGCTCAAGTCATGTAATTAAAATTTTAGAAACTAAAATAATGTTTATCCCTATCAGCTGCGCTACATGGTAACACTTTCATCCTTTAATGGCACTAATGTGATTCCATTTTGTTGATCAACATTTAAGCTTATTCTTTGTTTGGAAGACATAATGTATATGCCATTATGTCTTAGGTATTCCGCACCTAGTAACAGATTATTTCAAATAGGACGACTAAAATATCCCAATCTCACCTTGAACAAAATTTATAATCTCACACACACTTGCGTTTCGGGTTTACTGACGGCTCATTAACAGGAAACGAGAATACCCTTTACTCATATATATTTAATTTTAAAATGTAGCACGTTTGAATAGTGCACAATCATAAACGTATGATTATTTCGGCAGTAATTGATTTCACTTTTAAAAAATCCAGCAATGTCACCTGAAATCCAACTACCTTTACATAAAGGGTACCAACACCACGGCTTTGAAGATGGACTTAATTTCACCAAAATTGCGAATAACGAACACCTCTGAGCACGTGCCACTCCTGCAAATCCTTATAATCTGGTCTCTATCGACATCATTTACCATTTATATATATATATATATATATATATATATATATATATATATACTTTCCGTTCATGCTGTCTTTTGTTTATCCTTCCGGTAATATATGAACTTATTTATTACTTGGTGCACAACACCTAATACACAATAGCATATATATTAGTTCTTCATCAAAAGCAATTTCTATCTGTTATATATTCAATTGAATGATGTCATGATTACCGCGAAAGGTGATAACTGATATCGATCAAGGCCAATGTATGGATTTAAAAGAAACATGTTGCGCGACAGGGAATAGATTACTTACCTGATTTTCGGATTGCGTACCGAATTGTTTGAATCAACTGTCATCATGATTTCTCAATATATGTCGGCCTCCGGTTATGGAGGCCTTTTCCATTGGAAAGTATGCCAAGTGGAATATTTTGGTTTAAACTGTCCCATTTATACTTGGTGTTAGATCTCTTAAGCATAACTTGTTTTTTTACTAGGTAAGTGTATATCGAATTGGTTTGTGTATTTGTCTGCATGTGTACACTATTCTAAATGAGGTTACAGAGATTTAATGACAATTAATGACAACTCACTATATAAGCGTACGTCCTGCCTGTGTGTATCTGTTCTCGTTTGTTTTGGATTGAGGAGTAATCAATTACTGCACGTCTGCACTCATCCCAGTGAAATTGCAGCGATTTAGCAACATTGACTCTTCGCTGGATAAGCGTATATCAAGTCTATGTGTTTGTGTGTATGTGCGTGAGCGTTTACTTAAGACTGAGAACTAATCTCTTACATGTAATTACAGGCACGTGTAACAGTCATTCAAGTGAAACTAAAATGATAACTGTCATTTCCTAAATGCACACGTCAGACCTATTTTTACACGTACTTTCCTAAATGAAGTAATTACGAGTGACATTCCGGTGAGGAGGGGGCAAGATACTATGAATACAGTAAATAATTAAGAGTTAGCAAAATTAAATTAGAAACGGATGAAGTGTTTCAATAGGGTAGAAAGTTAAATTAAACGGTTCGTAGCAGAAATTAAAAAATTGCCTGATAAAAAAAGATATTAGCAATATATGGATTTTTTGGAGTTACAGATGTTCATAAATATAGGTAATTCGCATTTTCGGTGAACTTTAGCATACATTGAAATCCATTGTGTTGGTACCATGTACAGACTCGGCAACCATAGTGTTGGTGCCATGTACCTTTTCGGTACCGTAATTTATATATATATATATATATATATATATATATATATATATATGTAGTGAGTTGGCTTTGAAGTCGGATTGTCGGAGACTTTATATGAAGTAAGCTTAACTACTGCATGTTTACATATTCCTATAAACGTTCGTATCGTTCTATTTTCCCACATTCCTCATTTACCACTGTTCGTGATATTCTTGACATCATTCAATGAATTATATAATTATCATATTTTCTTCGTTGCGAAGATCTAATTTAAAGGCAATTGTGTATTTCGCATTGCGTACCTTGTAACAAGTAAGCTTAACAAGGACGATTAGGATATGACGATGTTAGCGTGAACAAAAGGTATAATCTCATATGCACATGCGTTTCGTACTCACTTGCGATTCATTAATAGGAGCTGGCACTAAGCCCAACATCCACTATATATTTGCTCAGGAAATGTGAAACAGTTGATCGATCATCATCAGAGCATTATAGAAGGCTAATTAATTGAGAGTAAGCTAAAATGGATACATTTTATATTTCGAGCAGCTGAAATGCAAATATCTACCATCGTAGTTTCACATTTTACTGAACTGGAATTCTGAGTTCTAAATGTTAATCAGGCATCATGTATTAATAATTGAGCCAAATTTGCAATTTTTCAATATAAAGAAGTGATTGAAAAGATGTGTTCATTTTCACATCTTGAATTATGAATATAATATATAAATAAAAGTTCATAGATATACGCACAGATTATTTTGCATAGAAGCTATTAAGGTTGCCTAAATATCTACAAGTCTTGTGAAGTAAATGAATTATTTTTGACCCCGTGCTGTATTTAGGTATCATTTTCGATTTAACTGATCAATAGCTTTTCTGTAAGAACTTAAAATTAAACTATTTATCTACCGGATTTTCCATCCCTCTCTCTTCCTCTGCTCAAATTTCGTTTCTGTCTATTTAGTTGATTATCGTCGTAAGTGTGTCAGTATTTTGCTCGTTCTTACAGTCAAATTCAGATGCTCAGTCATATTTCGTGGGCATAATGAACCTTATTATTCTACCTAAATATATTTTGACATGTTATTTTGTGTGGAATCGGCAAGTGGCGTAAAATTAAAATATCCATATATGCGGAGTGATATAGACATTTTATAAAGCATCCAGTAATTAACGATAATAAATTTATTATTATTCATCATGGCTAAAGCTGTCGAAAAATTAAATTAAACAGGATTGCTTGTTTTCTTTTGGTGAAGACGTTTGGTGCGCTTTATTATTAATATTTTGTTTATTATTCTGTGTTTTTAGCGGCCAAAAACCATTCCAAATCAGTTGGTTCTCGACAGAGGCGAGCTATTGATGGCTGTTCGATTTGTGCCAACTAGCAGTACCTCAGATGATCTCGGAAATTCAGAATCTAGGCTGGCACGGAAACACAGTTTTACTTCGGATGGTGACAGTGCGTTTTCTGCTGGTGGTGTCTCGTCAGTTAATGCTGGCGCTTCGGCAGCAACAGGCCGTCGGGTGCACGACGACACTATGGGTGAGCTTCATGTTTGGGTTAAACAAGCTAAAGATTTGACGACACGTTCAACACGTGGAATTGGCGGACATTCAGGGTCAAATCATTTGGCAGCTCCGGGAGCCAGCAGTGGAAGTGATAAAAAGCCGAGCACTTATGTTAAAGTGTGAGTTTTTTGTATCTATTTTTCTTTAATTTTTAGTGTGTCGATTATGCACATGGAAATCTTATGTAATTCTAAATATGTTTGTCTAATTTACTCAATCGTTGCATAACATGTGCGTATATCTTCTATCTCTCATTGTTGTCACCATTTTATCTTAACTTTTATTAATTCAAATGATGAACAGTTTATTGCTTATATATATGCCGCCATTTTAATTAAATTCATGAATTATAAATATGTGATAAAGAGCAACATTGAACAGTAGATTATTGTTTATTGGTATATATAATTTATAATAACATATCGAACCAATTTGTTTTAGAAATGTTTTTGCAATAAATTACATTGTCAGAATGAAGTATACTTTAACAAAAATCGAAAATTGTATTACTTTTATAAGACTATTTATTTTCCGTTGCAATATTTATCAAGCAGTCACTACAAATTATTTTTGATCTGTTTGTTGATGTTTCGATTGCTAAGCCAGTTAATTAAATCAAGGTCGCGATCTTGATATAAACTCCTTTCCTATCATGTCCATATAATTGTCAGTATAAACTATGTATTGGATAATGTAAAATGGCAATTCATCCAGTAGATCTGAAATATACAACGGCCGTCGCACTGTATAAAAAGTGTCACCTTATCTGCTGAGCCGCGCAGGGTGGGTTAGCGAAATCGGGCTACTGCAGGCAACTTTGTCTCCGATTCTGCCTCATTTCCTTCTCCTTACTCTTTTCAATCTAACAATAACACTTGTAAATACTATGAATATGGTTGGTGTAGATCATAACACTGAGCCCAATATCAGGTTTCCAAATATCGAAAATGGATCTAGTAAACGATCATTTATTAAACCTAGATTTGGTTTTAACTTAGGCACATTTAATGTGCGAACATTAAAACAACTTGGGCAACAAGAATCTCTTGCTCATACGTTGGATAAATTAGAAATCGACATATTTTGCGTATCTGAAGCCAGAATACAGGACCCTACGTGCATTGCAGAACTGGTTGCACCATCCATATCTAAGCGTTATTGGCTTCGAACATCTGGCTCCACAGAGTTCTCTCAAAGGTGTAAATAGTGCGTTGGTATTGCCCTTAGCGCACGAGCTCAAGCTTGCTTAATTGAATGGATCCCTTTAAATAGTCGACTGTGCGCGGCACGTTTAAATAAATCTACTAAAATCAAGGCAAATCCGTTATCATCGTTGCCTCTTCGTTGTATCTGCATATGCTCCTACCGATTGAAGCACAGAAGAAAGCAAGGACGCTTTTCACTCCGAATTAAGCTCCTTACTAAGTGGAGCACGATGTTCAGATATAGTCCTGGTTATGAGTGACATAAATGCTCAAGTTTGGCGCCTAAGTAACACAGAATTTCATTTTTAGTGGAAGCTATACTTTAAGCTCAATGCGCGACGATAATTGTGAACGGCTTTTGGATAGCTGCGCGGAACGTAGATCATATTTATGTATCACACACTTCATACGTAGTGCTAGACGTTGCGATACATGGCGTCCTCCAGCACCCGGACAACGGTGGACTTAAATAGATAATGTACCAATTAGCTATAGATGGCGTTGTTGCATCCAAGATTGTCGTTCTTTTTGGAAAATTTATGTCGACTCGGACCATGCACTTATCCGTTGTAGATATGCATTAAAATTTTCCGGGAAAATAATTAAGAATAAACCCAAAATTGATGTTGGCAAACTCGAAAAACCGTCCTTCCGAAAAAATTATGAAAATATTCTAAAGACTAATCTAACTGGTCTGGATGGCGAAAATCCGAATATACTTTGGTTCTAGATAAGTTACATTATGCACAATGCAGGTACTACTGTATGTGCTATGGCAGGCCGCCATTGAAATAATCATTGGCTCTGTTTGTTACAACTTATTCGCGCAACAGTTCCGAGAAAAGTAAATGATAGCCAAACTATAAATGATAGTAACCACGATTTAAAAACCGATAAAATAAGTCATCTTGACAGGTGGGCTGTACTCTTCAAAGATCAATTTTCTTGGCCACCCGCGTCAGTTTCGATTCCCGAAAGTATGCCTGCATCAACAGTGTGAAATTTTAGTCCCGAAAAACCATTCGAGTAAGAAGTACGCGATGCAATACTATCTCTTAAACACCGCAAATCTGCAGGCCCCGATGATTTGCTTCCAGGATTATTTAAGGATGGTGACGATATAATTTCAGGAGCGTTGACCAAACTTTTTCTTACTATATGGAATGAGGAAACCGTACCACCTAATTCAAATGGGTCGACCATCATTCCCATCTGCAAAAAAGGCAATCGTAATTCGTGCGATAACCATCGTGGTATAAGCTTGACTCCAGTCGTATCTAGCTTATTTGCTTCGATTATCCTACTTCGTCTTAGAACTTCACGTGAATCACATACTAGAGAAGAACAGGCCACATTCCGCTCAAGACGAGGTTGTATAGATAATATTTTTACGTTAAGTCAAGTTTTTGAACAGAAACATTTATATCACCGTCTCACAATAGCCATCTTTCTAGACTTCAAGGGTGCATTTGATTCGGTGGATCGCAATGTTTTATTCCATATTTTGTCGAAAAGCGGTGTGCCTACAAAATTTGTTAATATTATACGAGCTCTCTACACAAATACTTCTGGTCGCGTTAAGGTCTACAACGAATTAACGCATAACTTTAAAACCAGCATTGGTGTTCGTCAAGGTTGTCCACTTTCCCCATTTTTGTTTAATTTTGTAATCGATGCTATTATGAACAACACTCTCCCACACATTCAGGATGCTGGAGTTGAAGTTCTCCCGGGAGATAAACTAGTCCATCTTGACTATGCGGACGATATCGTACTATTATTCGACAATCAGCATGCTGCCCAGGCCACCTTGAATAGATTAACAGACGTTGTTCCGTCTTTCGGTATGAAATTCGCACCCTCTAAATGTAAGATACTGTTACAGGATCACCCACCACTCACTCCAACGTTGCGACTGCAGAATGAAGATCTTGACATAGTCGACAGGTTTACATATCTTGGGAGCTCTATCAATATCGTAGGCAATATGTCCGACGAGGTGAGAATACGGATCGCGAAAGCTAGAGTAGCTTTCTCGAACCTTCGTCATTTATGGAGAAACGCGAATATTTCACTTTGCCTTAAAGGTCGTGTTTACAATGCATCTGTACGCGCAGTCTTACTATACGCTAGTGAAATTTGGCCTCTTAGAGTTGATGATCTGAGACGCTTACAGGCATTCGATCATCGTTGTTTGAGAAGTATAGCACATGTTGGTTACCAACAACGAATAACTAACGTTGACATCCGTAGACGTATTTTTGGATCTGACAATAAGTGCTCGTCGTTAGAAAAACAAATAAGGCTCCATCAACTTCGTTGGCTCGGTCACGTTTTGCGTATGCCCTCATTCCGATTGCCCAATAGAGCTCTGTTCTCTCATCCAGCACCAAATTGGCGTAAGAAACAAGGTGGACAGATTTTAACATGGCAGAAACATCCCAGTTGCGTAGTATAGGACCCACCCATCTGCCAGGATGGGGTCCTCGTTCGAATCATAGTTCTTGGTTAGAAACCCTTAGCGATGTAGCATCGAATCGAGCTCAGTGACGATATTTTTGCAGATGTCTAGTAGAATCATCTTAACTTTCTTCTCTTAGTAGGACAAAGTTAGCTGCGAGGGTTGGTTTGTTTATGGCGTGATACAGTGAAATCCACAAGGAAGCTGTATTGCTGATGTTGCCTTGCCCGAATGCTAAATTGGCCATTATGGTGTTGTGGAGAGGTTTATTTTGCCTCATTTCTGTGAGTTATCCTGATAAATTTACTCATAGCAGTTTATTTCTTCTCTCTCTCTCTCTTTCTCGTAAATCTCACTAATAATTTGTCTAAAATATTCTTCCTGTTTTCATTTATATACTTTTTTCACTCATTATGGTTATATGGCAGTGAAAAATTAGTCACTTTTGACTTTTGTATGGCTGGACATGATGATAATGAGATCTGATACACGTAGAATTTTTGGTGTTTGGCATCTCTTTCATCGGATTAAAAGGTCTCGTACCAATCTGCAGGAAATATTCTTTATATATTGTAGTTTTCGTGTAATCGCTTTCATTTTAGTTATGTCCAGAAGTACTGTTTTTGGCATTTTTTTAGAAACGTTTGATACTTTTGAAGGCCAGTTAATGACGCTTATATGCCAATATAGTTTGATGTCTTGTGTTACCTTTTGAACTTCTAAGTAAGGATTAAGCTTATTGATTGCAATAGCTCTGAAAACTAGAGGCATTTTACAGTATTTTCCCTGCGTAAAACCGAAAATTATCAATACCGGAAAAGTGAATTGTAAGTAGTATATTTTATGAAGATGATGATTTTTGCGCAAACGCTGCACTGCTTTTGATAATTTTTTGTGTAAATGTTAGTTCGAACTTGATTTGAACCTCATTTTTTCTGCCCATGGAATCTGCGTTGCAGATATATTGAAATATGTATGGAGATAATGGAGTGAACGTCAAAGTCTGGCTTTCTTTTGTGCTGAACATTACGCTCAAATGTATCGATGAAGTTTGGCCTTAGTCGCTCGAAAATTACAGCTGAATGATTATCTTCAAAGGAAAAATTGAGCTTTAACTTGCGATGTATTATTTTCTTCTTGATTGGACTCATTATATTTGATACACAAGTCTAGATAAGCTTTCTTCATCAACGTTTCGCAAAGTAGGTTCACCTCTAATTCCATGTTCTCAGGTAATCCAATTCCGTGTATTCGTGTGCTTAAATTGATTGAGATTCGTTTTGTAAGCAATTGGTATACTAAAAGAATAATAAATATACATCACAGTCCAACTTGATGTCTTTTGAGCCAACATCGAAGTGGTTCTCTCTCAATCTCTTGTTATTCCTAAATCTATAAATGATAGATATCCGTCTTTTTCTCCTTTTATTGGTCAACCGTTTTTATGAGGTAGCAGTGCAATTACATCTTTTCTTTTCAATGGCCATGGAAGTATCATCAAAGTAGCTCCAGTTATAAATGGTTTTAATCCTATTGTTTCTAGACGGTGCATACATGTGTTTGCCTAGAACGGTCCATGAGAATTACCCATTCCTATAAAGCAAATTTATCTTTAAAAGACCTCTCGGAACAAGAACTGTCTATAGGAGTTGAATAGGTAAATTAGTGCTTTTGTGCCATCCATTTTAATAAGTGTTCTCGTTAAGGATATTCATAAATATTTTATAAAACGGAATGCTAGTAAATAAGGATGGTTTGCCTAGAGATAAAATGTTTCTCTTCTAGCTAAAGAGAAATGTGTTTTCTCTGAAAATAGCATCTTTATTTATATTAGGTGTAGTGCTGCTCCTACTGATAAGTCGCCAATATGCACATCAACTTTTATATTTTCCCCAAAGATCCAAAATATTTACCACCAACTAGGAATTTAAAAAATATATTTAAAATTGCAAAGTAGTGTTTTCGCTCCACCATGTCAACTAATCTTACTGGAGATATGAGCAAAAACAAAGAATTTATGTTTGGATAGAAAACAATCCACATAAAAAGGTACGCAAATATATATATATATATATATATATATATATATATATATATATATTGAAAATGTTGAAAGAATGGGCAACGTACCTAGGCGCAGTTTTACATGAATTTTGGAAAGCCCCCATGGTAATACGAGTGCACGAACAACTTGTTTTTGGTTGACAGTTTTAAACACTGTCGGTTAAATGAAATAGCTTCCAAACAGGAAAGCATACCAATACACCAAGCTTTTATTAAAGTTGAATAGCAGTTTGTTGGCATTTCCCAATTTTGACAGGACACATTAGGTTTAGCTATAGACGTATCTTAAACACCAATCTTATTTTGCACATATCAAGTTGGTATGTGCTCTGAAAAGCGTGGATTCGATCTCTTACTGCATCCGCCTACATATCAATGTCCACATGAGCAATTCCAATTATAGATAACGTAAGATGCAGATTTCAGTTGAATTTTACCTTTCACAATATTTAGAGAAAGTTTGGTGGTAGATGTTATCAAGCTTCTACCTAGTTCACAAGATGAAATTCCACTTCAATTAGAATATAAAGTTCTCCATAATTGTAAATGTTCCTGTAGACAATCATAGTAGACAGACGCAGTAGAAGATTGAGTTCATGCCTGACGGAGCACATACCAAGTTGGTTGGTGCAATATAATGTTGGTGTCGCACGTACGTCCAAAATTAGTTATGTTTAGTTCTGCAAAAATTGCGACATGCCAAGAAGGCGCATTTCAGTTTTAATTAAATCTAGGTGTGTTTGTGTGTGTGCTTCCCTATTTGTTAGTGATACCAATAAATCAACGTTTTCCAACACTGTGCAAGCAAAAACAATTTGTTCGCGCTCCACAATTACCATGAGACTTTCCAATCCATATGTAAATCTGCGTATCGTTACGTTTCCTATTTTTCCAATATTTTGAACCATATGTATATATATATATATATATATATATATATATATATATATATATATATAAGTTTGGTTAATTTGAAGAATGACCATCCTACAAGCATTGTCGTTAAATGTGACACTATTATGTATTGTGTTGATGCTGAATCTGGTATATCTTCATCGTCCTATTTGAACTAATTTTGTTATTAGGTGCGCAACAAATGATACACAAATGCATAGACAGCAGTTGTCTGCATCAAAGAATATATACATCTTCTAACGTTATTTGCTAATCATTACTAGAAATTTTTCAATGATACATTTCTTCGTATCTGTGAGCTATCCATCATCCGGGCTGCAGGGCCTTCATGAAATTCGTTACATTGAAAATAGCTGATGAAGGTTTTATTCATCATATTTTTCTATTTTTTGATTGCCGGAATATGAAATACGGGGTAATTTCCAAATCTGAGATTGGCTCTCTTGTCATACAGATCAACCGAAATTCATCAAAAACAATTTTTGTTCTCTAACATTTCACTTATGACATAACATCAAATCATTGTGCCGAACATTACTCACAAGCAGAACATGGCCATTATTTCACTTCCCATTTTATAAGGCGCAAAACTATTTAATGCATTATTTTATTATTCTATTAGTCTATTGGATTGAAGGATACGGATAATCTACCCTGGTGAGAAATTTCAACGTAAACAACAAGCAGTGACAATGCCACTTTGAGATTATGCAACACACACAAACTGTTAAGTTATCTCCAAGGATTTCATTATTCGTCAGTGAGACATGAATATCTCGCACTAATATTTTTAAAATTAATACAAATATTGATGATTATTATTAGTTTAAGTTGATCGTTTGCTTTTGTCTAGATATTTGTTGCCTGGAAAACATAAGGACAGTAAACGAAAGACAAAAGTGGTGAAACACTCCGATAAACCGGCTTGGAATACTGTGCTTGTCTATGATAATATTCGTTTTGGCAATATCGCCAACATCGGAATCGAAGTCAGCATAATGGAGCAAAGTAAATTGGGCCACAATGACTTTTTGGGCGGCTGTCGGCTCAACACCGGCGAATGTAAGTTAATCTGGAGTTTATAGTGCGTCGTTTAGCATCACTATAGTATACCGATAAAACTCTTTTTATTATTTAATTAGTAGTTTTTTTATTTTCCGAATATCGTTAGTGCCTGATTGTGTGCGTAAAAAACAGTTTTAGCTCATCTGCAGAAGCCTGTTATGTTTCTTTCTCACGTTTATATATATACTAATTTGGCATCTAAATCGGAAACTTTATAGCCAATTATTATTAATAAAAAGGTTGTATTACGAACAAGCTGTCGGTAAGCACAATTAATTTGATTTTGCTGGAGGAAGAAAATAAAAGGCATTGCTTTTTATTTAACTTTTTTGGTATACAAATCAATCATAAGATTAATATGCAGAATGTAATTGTTTTGATGAATTGAAACTGAACAAAATTCCTGCACACGCATTCGGTTTAAGCATGTGCAATACATCAACAGGGATCGTAGCACCGAAGTTTCCAGTTGAGCTTGCGGCCTTTGATCGAAAAATCAGGTTTATTGCATGGGATGACTCGAAAACCATTAAAAGCAGCACAAAATCGACTTGGCAAGAATTTAGCTTCGGGACTGAGGAGGTTGCATCTGGAATTACATTCCACTTTAAATTCTTAAGAGTTTCTTAATGTTATTACTGCAATTAATGACGCTCATCGATAGAGTATATTGAGCAGTCTTGCATTTATTAAAGAAAGTAAAATTTGTTATTGAACACCGACCTACTGGTTTGCTGGTTATCAGGTCGAACACCTGCGTCGTTTCAGGTCAATTTGTCAACTAGTTTATTTAGAAAACGTATGTTCAATTGCGTAAACGTATGCGCGTTTTGCCATCTTACTTCATATTAGTAGTCAACAGCATTCTACAAACAAATTTTTCATTTGTTCAGCGAATGGCGGATAAATCAATACATAAATATTATAAAAATACTAAAGGAAATTATTCAAATGTAAGACTCCTATGGTAGCCATTTGCAGAAAGGCGTAACCTGTTCCAACTCCGTTTTTTTGACAATCGAAGCCAATATATATTCACAGATGAAGAGTTGTTATTCTGAAAAAAAGGCTGCTTTAGCCTGTGCCTCATACTCTCGCTTATATTTATTGCAGTCAGCATTTACGTGATATTTATAGCACTGAATTATTGAGAAGGTAACATTTATTTTTGAGTGTGATAATGAAAGCTAGAGCCTGCATTTATTAGACATGGTGTTACGAGATTCGTTTGCTCATTTGGCATCATGGGATGATCCAAAGACGAAACTGAACAAAATATGTATTTCCAATAATGCCAACGCTACGTGCTTACGAACTATTTAATTGTGGTCTGACGCAAAACGCACTGAATCCACTATAGATTTCGTCTTCTACTTCTTTTTAGTCTTAAATTACCTGGTCAAATATGTTGTGTGTTGGGCATAGCGTCAGACGCTAAGCGTTCGAACTTTGATTAAAATGAAACCAAATGTAAGCATATTATCCTTACTGTTTTCTTCTATTCTAGTTTATGCTAATTTACAATATATTAGACTAAAATAAAGGGGACATGGCAGGATCCAGAGGAACCAATGCCTATGGTGCATAATTAACCAGGCCTCTCCATTTAACTGTTTGCCGTTAGACTGTTACATATTTTCCCCTATTAAACTAACTCTTGTTTTGTGAGAGTACGGTGTGCCATGTTCATATGACCGATACCCCGAGCAATAGTATCCAGCCAAGTGACGGTTGGCCTATACTTCCTACCGTTTCAGCCATCCAGCGGAATTTCTCAGTAGCCTGGAAAGGAAAATGTGAAATTGACCTTCTTAGGCAGTGGTGCACCCAATGCAATGGCTGTTTTAAAACAAGATTCGATGGTGATGGAAGGATAAAGAACGGCTGAATAGAACTGGTTTGTTCGTAAGCTTTGCTCTTGGTGAATGCCTCCTGACGCTCAGTTGTCAATGGCCTAAATCAAATCGATCGACTATATCGATTTGCAAGGCTCTCCAGACGCTCTTAGCTATAGTGTGCTATCTTCCAAGTTTCCGCAGCATGAAAAAGATTCGTCAGTATACTGTAATTGAAAACCTTGGACTTAGTGCCCAGCGAAATGCACGGCCGATTCCAAAATTGGTTTACATGATTTTCCAAAAACAGTAGCTTCAAGACTAATAAGTCTGGTAATTTCAGCAGAAGCCTACCCGTCTTGTGTGATCAGTGCTCCTAGGTAGACGAAATCCTTGTTGGCTGGCAAAATTGTGCAATTTGGCGCGATCTTAACCGTTAAAACACTTAGTCAAAATGATAGTTTTTATGCGTTTAGCTTCAGATTGTGACGAATAAGCACTTGAGCACAATTAATGGCTCTCTGAAACTAGTCATACATTTCTATCAACAGAACAACATCGCCAGTGTATCTGAGGTCAACACGCTGGCTACCTCCATTTCGAGCAGGTCTGTAATTACCTCAGAAAAGACTGAATTGAAACTATAATTAAACAGAATAGAAGCAATGACACGTCTTTGTTGAATGCCAGTACTAATCGAAAAACTAAATAAAGGCCTTTAAGTATGCGAGTAAATGCCGATAAGTGATTATAATTAGCTTCTAGCAATCGAACAATCTTGGCTGGAATGCCTACATTTAGCCCACCTTGCAATATACCTCAACGTGAGACTTAGCCGAAAGCAATTGAATATTCAGGAAAGCAACAATTGTTGACCGCTGATACCGGTCGAAAATTCCTCTGAGTAGGCCTAGTTCACTGTTTCGCTCTATGCTCTACGTTACCACCTTTGATGCGGAACAGTGAAAACTGATTTCATGATAGCAGCAGGAGTGCTAGTGTCACCTTTTTTGATGGGCACCAGAACGGCACATCTTCATTCGTTTGGGATGAATTCCGCCTTCTAGTTTGCGCTAATTAGCTTGTGCATATCATTTTAAATCTCTACTACACCAAACATGAAAAATTCAGTAGGAAAAACATCGACTCTATTGACTTTGCCATCTTTCGTGAGACTTCAAGTCTTAACCACTTTTTCAAAGCTATGAATTCTGATGACCACCTGTACTCTCTTCACACAATAACCACTACTAATAAATCTGAATTTTGATTTGACGATGCAATCTTCCCTACAAATGTGTAAACCTGCATTATAAGAACTAACTTCATATAAAGTCTTCGAAAATGCGACATCAAATCCAACTCACCATATATAATATATATACCGAGCCTGTAAATACCAGAGTAACAGGTCTTCAGAAGTAGTTGTAATTCTCAATTTTATTGAAAATTAACTTTCCTTAAAATCTATTGTTTTGGTAACATGTACCGACTCGGTAACCATAATGTTAGTGTTGGTACGCTTTACAGGCTCTTTCTATATTACATATAGTGTATTGGCTTGTAAGTTACATTATTTAAGGCTGGATATGAAATTAACTTCATTACTGCATGAATACACGTCTATATAGACGATTGTACAGTCCACCTGACTCACATTTCTTGACCAAATATATAGTGGGTATAGGACGTAGTACCGGCTTCTACGGATGAGTCACCAGTAAGCACGAAACGCATATGTACATGAAAATGAACCTTTCATTTATGCTGACATTGGTTTATCCTTCTGGTCCTATTTGAACTAATTTGTTACTAGGTGTGCAATACTTTATACACATTTGCATATATATTAGCACTCCGCTACTGATACTATATAAAGAATTACTTGTTTTTAAATTATTATAACTATATCAGCATCAGGATGCTCAATAAGAAAAAATCCATATGCCGTGTGTTTGTGTGCGCATAGTATAGTTTGTGTGCGTATAGTATTACTATCAAGAGCCGCAAAATTTTATGATAATTATCAACAACTACTCCCTTACAATTGGTTGATTCTAAACGAAACTGGTCATGTGCTAAATTGTACATAATAGTTATGTTAAAATTAGGCGATCATTAGAGTGTTGCAGAAAAATTTGTTATTACGCAATTTTTTTAGGTTGGCTACAACAATAAGTGAGCTGCTGGTGCAATATCTTTTTACGACAATTAATTAAACCAATACTGTCTTTCTATATTTTAAATTAACTAAAAAGTTTATTTTTCCGCAGCAAATCTTGAGGGCTGATATCGACATGTGTTTGTAGATGGGTAACTAAAAAAATTTAGTCTCAAAGCCTTCACTTATAGCATGCTCATACCTTGAGGCTGTTGACCAATGTAAAAATCCGTGCCTACATACAAAATTTGTAAAAGGTGTCAGGTCGAAGGTAACTAGATAAATTTCGATACACTTTCTTGGTATCTTTATCAGTCTACAGTTCATTATACAAATAGAAAATACATAATGCATATATAAGATTTAATTTCGTCTGCTGCATTTATAATCATGGCATGCTAATCCCATAAAAGTTTTTAACACTGGAAAGGCTCACGTCGCTTATGTTCGTTTGTATGTGTATATGTGCGTGTTTAAATCTGGTAAGTATTCAGATTAATATAATGGTATACACGTGTACATCCATATAAGTGAAATTTGATTGAATGAATGTTCATTTAACCTTCGCATGCGTTAGACTAAATTTTTTGTTCCAACCATGTTGCCTCATTAATTAGGATGGGGAGCAAGGTAATACACATGCTAAAGTAGTAAAATCACAGCAAGTTAAATTATCAAAATGTTAGTCAAGTAAAAGTTCTGTTTTAGACAATAATTAAGAAAAATCCTTAATCGGAACATTTACCTCACCTCTAGTAGTCTCGCATACATTGTTCATGATTTGAAATGTCGTCTGCAAAATCTCTATACAATCACGAACATAAACTTTTTTCAGCTTGCGCAACATATATATAGACAATAATTTTTTTTAATGATTGATTGCGCAGGTGGTGGTAACAATTATTTAAATCAAATTTGTGAGTTTGAAGTAAACACCAATCCATTGTATTTAACCAGTTGTCGAACAATATGGCAAAACCACCGTCAGTCACACGTACGGACACGTGTCGAATATTTTTCCCCGGAATGTCGTCTTTCGATTCGCCTTGTTCCACAATTTTATTATGTCCCCTTGGTAATATTACAGGTAAAAAGTCATACAAAACAAAATTGCCTCGCTTGATTTCTCAACCGTATTTACCAATCCGCACATTCTCCACTGTTACCTATGGGACAGAACAATATTAAGGAACAAAGTGAGACGAAAGACGAAATTCCGGGGAAAACATTTGGTACACGTAATATAAGACATAGTGAGCAGTTGGTTAAAATTCAGTCTGGAAATACATGAATCACTAGATCTCAGACAACGTGCATTATACACTTAAAAATCAGCTCAAACATATAATAGAAGTAAAACGAAAAATCCGACTAGTTGCCACCCATATAACCAAGTGAAAACCCAGCATGTAAATAAATAAAATATTATAAGGTGAAGGTTAATAATCTCGAAGTAAACGGCCATTATTCAATTAGTTATTGAATGTTTATATATATATATATATATATATATATATATATATATATATATATATACATGTTTTCCGCGGCCGAGCTGTCTATCATTTATTGTAGAAGTGTTGCAATATCGTAAAAAATATCTTCGTGATAGCATAAGAATTTTCCTGCCGGAATTCCTGTCAACGAGCATGTATGCAAAACTACTAGGCATGAGAGCTGATGTGCTGATTTTGCATACGCTATGTATGTGTTTAGGAAACATCTCTAAAGAGGTATGCCTTTAAAAGTTGTTTTCATTCTTTCACTCTGAGTGTATGAATATTAATTCAATTTAGACATTTATATTATGAAATTAACATGGCATCAAACAGTTTTCAGAGTACTTTCAAACAATCTGATTTTCCAAACTAAGTATTTTATTTCTTTATATTATAGGTAAACAGTCGTGGCAAGACGCCTGTAATACTGAACAGACTATATGGAAAGCTGTAATGGAACGTCCGAAAACCTGGATTGAGGGTACAATACAGCTTCGATCTAACATGGAATAATTGTCTCATTTATTTGATAGATGCCTGAAGAAATATACTGTCAATTAATTTACTTTAACTACGAGTTAGCTGTTGTAACAAACCTTTCATGCTTAGATGAGAAGTTACTACCAAAGACACTATGTTTCATTTGAATTAAAAACTGGACGTGAAGCTTTTGCTGTTATACCAGATAATCAAAGATTACTCTATTATGAGTGGTACTTCAAGTTGTTTTCCAATATATCTTACTTCCAAAAGTACTCAGAGAATATCTGTTTCAACTAGGAAGATTTAATTTTGATATATCAAAGATAAACTTATTATGGTGCTGGGAGATCTGATAAACGAGTAATTATTCCACACTGGCTTCAACATTGGCTATAATTATGTCGCTAAGACTTATACATTTCCTATTTCTTTTTGACTTTATGAAATTTCTCTTTCGAAAGGATGTTTAATTACCTTACTAATATTTATTCTGGGTGATTCCAAATTGATATTTGATCTCACCGAGTAAAGAACGTAATTATCGCTCGCAAAAATTTGAATTCTAATGTGTTTTATGGACTATTAATATTAACTTACCTTGTGCAATCAATTTATACATTAAAGCATAAATCTCTTAGGCATTGTTCAGGATTTTGTATTGCCCACTAATTTTTCCGTGAAATAAGTTGGAAGTATGTACTGCCTTATTTGTTGGCAAAATTATTTCAAATGAAACTTAATTTAGAGAGAAAACAAACATTTAGATACACTTGTTTTACTCGGAATGTGGCTGTCGCGTGAACGTCGAACCACCAAATTTTAGGTTTCCACGGTACAACACGCCGTCGAAACAAATTACGTGAAACAATTTCACTAGTGTGTGCTCTTCTGTGCTACTGTGAAACTACTAATATAAAGGTTCACTACTTTCTGCATCATTGTGGCGTTAACAAGGAAACACTGATGAGGCGGCATACATAAACAACATCCACCGTAGTTGTGTTCTTTGCGCCTGTTTGCAATGTTGAGATTGGTGTAAAGCATCCCTTCTTGACGATCTTGCTAGTGAGATCCAAGCTTAATTTGGTTAATACCTCAAATGTACTGAACACCAGTCTTATGATCGAACTGACTAATAATAAGTAATAAAAAGAACATAGTAAAATATTTTACAGGTGAAATATTTTACGAAGAAACTTCATGTATAACCAAACCAAATTGTCTTCCATGCTCTTTCGTGTTTTACTGTTTTTCCAACATATTTGTCCAGTCATATCATATAAAATATTTTTTGTATTTGCCTTTTTCAGCTTATGTGTGTATATATGTATACTAGTGCGTGTCTTAAAAACGAAGCTTTTAATTCATATTCAATGTTGGAACTTTCAAAAATAGATTATTAAAGCAGAACTGCTTTAGTATATATATATATATATATATATATATATATATATATATATATACCATTAAATACGTATATTAAGAATTTGAGGCAAAATATATATGTATTAATTTATCCTTTTAGTCTGTGAGAGAGGGGCAGACAGCATGAATTTTGTTTAATAACTCGTCATTGTTTCAAGGGTTACTGGTGCCAATTTTGTTAATTGAAATCTTGTGATTTGTTATCTAGAGGCCGGTACTTGCTCTTGAAGGCAATTCAAAAACTTGCTTATTTATTAATATACTTGATGTATTCGCATAGAATTGTTCTTAATTGTGTATGCTTAATCGAATTTACTTTCTCTTTTACTATTTATTGTCATGTACATATTCTTGAAGGGCCAGAAGCCATAGATATGTTAGTCATGTGGATCGATTTACCCTAACCAGTTGTTCTGCCTACGTTATTGTCAATCTCGCCTATAGTAAAAATTTGTGACTTTCTCGTTTACTAGTTTATGATACATCGCTCGATTTGGCCTAGGTATGTATGTTTCGGCTGTTAACATATTTATGCGTTATACCGAGGAAGCGTTCCCAGAAAGAATACCTCCTAAATCTAAATTGTATGGCAAAATTCTACTGACGAATTGACACACATTCTTAATTTAACAAACGATGCAAAGTTCACGTTGGAAAAATTAACGAAGGGAGAGATAGCGTTCCTTGATGTTAAATTAAGGCGGAATGAAGAGATATTAGATATGGATGTCTATAGGGAAAATACATATTAATTTATTTTTTACTCGAATCACTGGTATGGTATGAAGATAGGCATTTTGAAATCTATGATATTGAGATATCTTTGAGTGGCTGATTTAAAATACAGCGAAGGTAAATTAAAAACCGCATTGTATATTCGATGAAAATGGATACCCATATGATTTTATAGATAAGATAATGGAAGCAATAATAAGAAAATTCGACTCTGATTTGATGCACGTAAAGAAGATCTTATAAGAATATCGTTGGATCTTGGTAATACCGGATTCGAAATTGAGTATGAAAATATGAACGCTATGAAGAAAATTTAATATTAGAACTGTATTGGAATATACACTCATCTTAGGCAGTAAACTATCAAACCAAAGAGAAATAATGGAACCTTTGAACATTTCATGGGTATATGAAATACATTGCAACGACTCTAATCTGACGTATGGAAGTTAAACGTTGCGCCCAATTAAGGTTAGAAGAGGAGAAAACAAAACAGCCTATAAATATGGTCACACCCAAAAATCGGACCTAGATGGGTAGTCACACGAATCCAGCCATCATATGGATTGGGAGGGCTGTAAATGTATCTTCATCTGCAATCGAAATAGACTGACCTGGTTAAATTGAAATAGAATCGTGGAATAATATGACTGTATCAGGAGTTGAAAAATGAATGAGGCATTAACTATTAGCAGAAAAATAAGAGCAGATGAATTGGATGAAATAAATATTCAGAGTAAAAGATTACATGTGTGATAGGACAGCGAATTTATTAATTATTATTTAAATTATGTGTAATAATTCAATTTTCTTGCATTGTTAAAAAGGCTTCATTTAACCTGAATTTCATTTTTTGAGTAATGCTTTATATTTCTTCTGAAATTAGGCCTGATGTATCCATTTATGCATGATATATTTTCGCGATCACTTTGATTATCCTTCTCTTCTTTATCTATTGATGTTCTCTCGTTCCAAGTGCCTTAGATATTTCAACGTATTTTATATTTCTGATCAGTCTCAGATTTTCACTTTCATTTACGGAGGCGAGTTCAACATCAACAACCGTACTTATCTTACTAGTCATTTTAATTTATTTATCGATTAACAGGATTTTAAGATGATGAGTTTAGATATGCGATATGGAAAGCTCACGCGCTAGCGAAAACAATTTAACAATTTAGTGAATCTTTGGATCCATGCGTAGGACATAGTATTGCTTACAATGTATAAGCATAGTAATATTAAGTGTATACAGAGAGATGTTGGAGATATACATGTGTATGTGTAATATTAACATTAATTACATAGCCAAATGGCTCATCTAAACATGTTGGGTTAGTTAACTTTATAGCAATACTCATTGCAAACTAGTGGAAGTTCAAGACACATTGATCTAAACGCATTGGGTTATAAAGATGTGTAGGTATGTGCGTATTTAGTGAGTTTTTATTAGAATTGGTTTCGAGTGAGTTGTATTGGTGTTTATTAAAGGATGATGGTTCGAAGATGCGGGTGACTTGTGGTGTTTCATTATGCCCTCTGTGTTACCATTTGCGGGACAGTTTAACTAGGTCTGAGTATGACTTCGAAACGTCAGCCCAACTCCAAAGAGCTTTCATATAAGAAATACTATTACAAGTACAGACTTAACAATAATTGTTTGCGCGGGTGGTGGTAACAATTCTTTAAATCAAGCTCGCAAACTTGATTTAAAGTACAGACTTAGTTTGCTTAGCAGCCACTCGCAGTTTGAATTGAAAATTTCGGCGTTACGAATTTCAAATCAAATCACACATGACAATCATTTGTTACAATACCTAACATCGTGTATGCAAAATTTTGTTTGCTCGTTCATTGCAATTGACAGTCAAAATTTTGACACTAAGATCTTTTTAGTATTTCTTTCACGAGAATCATATCACTGTGTATGTTTTCAGTGAAACGTGACCAATTATTTTGTGTTTCTTTCTTTTTACGCCAGAACAGATTTAATACTTTCATTTAGCTCTTCGAAATTTCCATATCTTAGCAAAATGAATTGGTCAGAACTGCAACGAATTGAACGCAACATTAGCTCCTTTACTCAGTTTAGTGCTTTATCATGTCAATCAAATGAATGCATCCGTTCTAAATTCTAATACGTAAGAACGTATTTTATTGATTAATAATGATTACATAAAGGTTAACAGTGCGAAGTGAACTGCATGAGCGACTAAACATAATTTATACTCTCTAGGGCCTCTGTGCGCAAGCATTATTAAGCACGTTCTCGTATTGCCACGCTTTATATCGCACAGTTTAGTCCGGTGCATTTTTCATGAGATCTAGCGATTCCCTTCATAGCGCATATAGGTTCATAAAAACCCATTCATGTGTAAAAAAACGCGTATTCCGCCAATTCTTTTGATTTATAGTATGCATTTCTCGTCAATAAAGGTTTGATCTTTAGCCATTTCAAGGAGAGGAGTTCCAGTAACAATTAATCTGATTGATATCTGCATCTCCTTGGTGTTAGTCACGAAGTAGGCGATGCTGTCAGCCACAAACTAGTTTATATAGTGTGAGTTAGCGTTGAAGTCGCATTGTCGTAGACTATATGATGTTAGCTTCTCTATTGCAGGTTTACACATTTGTCTAGGAGATTGTACCATCCTATTATCCAACATTCCTCATCCAAATATATAGTGGTTAAAGGGCGTAATACCAGCTCCTACTGATGAGTCGCCAGTAAGCGCGAAACGAATGTGCATGAGATTATACTTTCCGTTCATGCTGTCTGTGGTTTATCCTTCTGGTCACAACTGAACTAATTTGTTACTAGGTTCGCAACACCTAATACATACTTGCATATATATTAGTTCTCCGCAGCAAACAGTATTTAGTTTAATCGTCGATGTTTTGTGGTACTCCCGGTAGCACGCACGCATTACTAGAAATACTAATGGTACATCTTTATTGTAATTTACAAAAAACAGAATCTAGTATTGCATTTCAAAATGGAAGCCCAGTGTTTACAGTGAACTCCACAACAACAGTTTTGTGCAACCAATTTCCTCGATTGTCTCGGACCGAGTTCCGTTCATATAAATTTTTCGAATGATAATTCGATTGTTTTAATTATTCTTAAGTCTACAATGCCTACTTGGATAGACTGAGCTTTAACTACGAACTTCGTCGGCAACCGCTTTGAATTTTGTGTATATGACCAATGCTAGTTTTCCAACATAGATGCACATTTATTTGCTAATCTACACAGCGAAGACTTTTGATCCATTTAAGTGAAACTTTCATTAACTTTATTGCAGCTTTGTGTAACAGATGAAGGAGATTTTGTTGATGCTGTATAGCTGGGACTCATACTCCGAAGGTAAATTTGGATTCGTTCAGATCCACTGATGATATTATACATTATCAGTTAAAAAATCGCATTCAATCTAAATATTTGCTTCCTCCTGAACTTCTTTTTGGCGTTCGTGATCGCCTCTGCTGCGAACGTGGTGACAAATCTATTTCAACTGAAACCTGCATTAGTCATTTCAGGCGTGTTTCACGTACATCCATCTCAGAGAAATTCTCCTCGCGTTTCCAATTTTTTTAGCTCGACGATTCTCTGTCTTTAACATTTTCTGCTTTTTAATGGAGTTATTTCATTTATTACCTCTTCTGAGGCATTGATATAAGTGGGCAGCCTTGATGAACACCACTGTTTGTATGTGATTCACGCGAAGCGCAGACGGCATAGGATAATCGTAGCAAATAACCCAGATACGACTGGAGTCAAGCTTATACCACGATGAATATCACACTAATTGAAACTGTTTCTTTTGGAGAAACGATCGATTGCCGACTCGCTCCAGGAAATAGGCAAGGATTCCTCATTCCGTATAATACGCAAAATAGAAATTGTCAGGTGAAATGTATGCGAAACTAGTAGAGGCTAGAGCCGCATATATAATTTGCATCCCATATACATGCATTGCGGTTTGATCCTCGCTAGTCATTTTTCCTTCGTACTCTGATGATGATCATGGAAGGTCGAGACGTGTCAGTACATGTGACTGACGGCAGTTTCGCTGTGTTTGTCCAGGACTGGTTAAATACAATGGGATTGGTGCTTATTTCACGCTCGCAAACTTGATTGAAAGAATTGTTACCACCAGCTGCACAATCAATGATTGTTTAATTTATAGTACCCTTCCCATGTGAAAAAATTTTTTTATCAGATACAAGAAACGCTTCTTTCTCTTTATCTTCTCAAGTATCTAAGAATGAACACCTCTTTATATATAAATAGAAAGGAAAGACAAGATAGAAATATGTAGACATGGAGAGAATGTGAAATAAGGGATACAACCAATCAATTGCGCGTGTCACCTCCAGTTCAAGCTCAATGCCTGAACATGCTTCTTCTGCTTGCATAAATCCGGCTGCAATTTGTTTATACATAAGGCTTCGTATGTGGCTAGCTCACTTTTGTTATTGCATTTAGTAATTA